>APFE030707653.1:191447-240425 GCA_000404065.3 Pinus taeda
TAAGAATATCACTCCAGAAGAAGCTTGGAGTTCCATTAAACCAGATGTAAGTCACTTTCGTATTTTTGGAAGTGAAGCATGGGCCCATATTCCAGATGAAAAGCATAAAGCTTTAGAACCTAAGAGTGAGAAATGTAATTTTTTTGGATATTCTAAAGATGTAAAAGGTTATAGACTTATTCCATTTAAGTCCAAAAATGTTATCATTAGAAGAGATGTAAAATTTGATGAAAATAAATCGGCCTGCGAGCCTAGTCCGGCGGATGTGCCACCTCTTCCTATCTCTTCTCTACTTCTGAAAATATTTCTTCTTCAGATGATGACAACAAGGATGACAATCCTCCCCCACCTTCTTAGGATCCTCCTTTAGCTCCTCATCTTTCAAAATGGGTCTATGCTACTCAGGATGCAGCAGGTGCTCTTGTCGTTGATCCTATAGATCAACGACGTATACATTCTCAGTTCGATAGAGCCTCTTATTTACTGGCTCAAGCTTCAGCGAATTATGATCCTGACACCTTTGCAAAAGCTTTGACCATTCAGATTGGGATGCATCTATGAATGAAGAATATCATTCATTATTTGCAAATGATACATGGGATCTTGTTCCTCTTCCAAAGGGATGAAAACTTGTTAGATGCAAATGGGATTACAGAACCAAGTATGGACCAGATGGAAAAGTTGATAAACATAAAGCTCGTCTTATTTCTAAGTGTTTTTCATAAGTTGAAGGCATTGTTTATACTGAAACATTCTCCCCTGTTGCCAAAATGAACTCTATCTGCCTTGTTCTTTCCCTTGTTTCCTCTTTCAAATGGGAAGTCCATCAGATGGATGTTAAATCTACTTTCTTGCATGAAGAAATCTATATGGAACAACCTACTTGCTTTATACAAATAGACTCCAGCCTTGTGTGTCGGCTTAAGAAATCCATTTATGGTCTCAAGTAAGCCCATCGGGCTTGGTATGTCAAAATGGATAGCTTTCTTTTAGAAACTGGCTTTTCTAGGTGTCATTTTGACAATATTGTCTACACCAAGAAAGTGGGCAAGTCTCTTATCATTCTTGTTCTTTATGTTGATGACCTTATCCTTACTAGTAGTGATCCCAACCTTATAAATCATGTGAAGTCTACCCTTAAAAAGAAGTTTGAAATTACAGACTTAGGACACTTGCATTATTTTCTTGGTCTTCAAGTCTTGCAATCCAAGGAAGGTATTTCCCTTTCCCTGTCCAAGTATGCCTGTGATATTCTATGCCATTTTCACATGGAAGAATGTAAGCCAGCCCCTTCTCCCTTTCAGTCTGGAGCCAAACTTTCAGTCACTTGTACTTCCCCTGAAGTTTATGCTACCTTATACTGTCAACTTGTAGGAAAACTTTTGTATCTAACCCATACTCATCCTAACATTTCCTTTGTTGTTGGACTTATTGCTTGGTTTATGCAAAACCCACATGAAAGTCATTGGAAAGAAGCTAAAAGAATACTCCATTATGTTTGAGGTACAACTCAGTTTGGTATTCATTATAGTGCAGAAGCATCTCCTCTATTGGTTGGTTTCACTGATTCCAATTGGGCTAGTGACCGTGATGATCGGAAGTCTATTGCAGGTTATGCGTTCACTCTTGGTTCAGGACCTATTACATGGGATTGCAAGAAACAAATTGCCATTTCTCTTTCTTCAGCAGAAGCAAAGTATTTTGGTGCCCTAGAAGCTAGTAAGGAAGCCCTGTGGCTTCGTCATATCCTGTCAGAGTTTGGATTTCAATAGTAGCCTCTGACTACACTTTGGTGTGATAATCAAAGTGCCATTCAACTATGAAAATATCCAGTCCAACATCAGTGTAGAAAACAAATTGAATTGCACATGCACTTCATCAGAAAGCTCATTCATGACATATTCTTGAAGTGCAATATTGTTCAACAATGATCAGGTTGCAGACATCTTTACAAAGGCACTCACAGAGGCGAAGTTTACTAAACTTTGATTTATGGTTGGATTTCAGGAAGTTTTCACTAAGGGGGGATAGGCTCTAATGCCTCCTTCCTTCTCCTATTGTGTCATATTTGTACACTAGACCAAGTTATACTTAACTATTTCCTATGTGTCGGAATATCCTATCCCAATTTGTTCTTAAGGGGGGATGTTAGGATATTCCGACACATAGGAAATAGTTAAGTATAACTTGGTCTAGTATAGATTTAGGTAAAGTGTGTTTCTTTACTATGTAATTTTATAACTTATAATCTGATGGCCACGATATGTAGTGATCCAACAATTCATTCTCTCCTTGGTATTACCGACACTTGATCTGTGGCCTAACACCCGATTGGTCCATGATCTCTACTTAAAGAGCATGGAGGGTCATTTGTAGGGTAACCGTTCATGAGAGAAGCTTATGTAAATTTTCATTCTTTTATTAATAAATTGCATGAAGTGGCTGTGTTGGCTCAGGTTGTCGATTGTTTCCCTCTTTGAGGGTTTTAACCACATCAAGAATACTAGTGTATTGGTATGTGATCTGTTTGCGAGTGGTTTCCTTTGGTGTTCTGTCTGAGGAACTTACTCTGTAAATTCCTACATAGCTTGTCTCAAGTGGTGGAAAGGGCCCACCACATACATCATCCAAGTTCTATATCAATCTTTATTAGGTAGAAAGTGTTTTTTTTAATTCACTTTGGGAATAATGTACTTAGAGTCGTTGCTTCCTTTATTTAGTAATTTTCATAATTTCTATACTTAGGACCGTAATTGAATTACTTTTGAAATATCTCATAGATCTGAATGATATGATAGTTGTTAGATGCTTGTTTTGAATTGTGTGAGTTCATAATTCGTTTCCTTGGGAATTATTTTCATTCATAGGTTTCCTTTTGTTGATCTCAAATACTGATAAGTTTGAAAAGTAGGTTCTAGGTTAGAACAAATTTTCAAGGAACGAGTTTCCCACAATTTTAGAATGAATCCTCTGATCTAAATGAAATAGTTTGATTGTTTGTGGATCTATAATCCTTTATAATAAATATTTGTAGTTGATGCTAAGTGTGTTTGAATTTTCATGGAGATTTAGTAAGAAAAGTGTGTCATTAATTTTATTGAGAAACAATTTGCCATTTACTCCATCTTATAGCCAATTTCGAATAATATTTGTTGAATTAGGAAACTGCATGTTATTCATTTAATTTATCAGTTAATTTTGAATGGATTTATCAAAACAGGAAGTTGTGTGAATGATTTCGAAGTTTAATAGTGTTGTTGAGTTTACTTTTTATTTTCTATCTTGACCCTAAGGTTAGTTTTGTGTAGATATTTCTAGTATAACATATTGTTAAATTGAATTTTGAGCATGGTTTATGATAATTTTTTAGTTTATTGTTGAATGAATTTTTAGTTAGTTGCATAGCTATTAAAAAATAATTAGCAATTTGAATTGTGTCTGTGAAATTAAGGATTATAACAGGTTTCTTCACTTTAGAAAACTTTAGCGTAACAATTTTAATTTAGGAACAGAGTTTGACTATGGTACTTAAATTCCTACTAAGAAAGCATAGGGAAATCAATTTAGATATGAACCATAATGCGTTGTAACTCGAATCTTATGAACTCTGGTTTGAAAATTCAAAAATTAGGGAATTAAATGACATATAAAAACCCTAACAAGCCATTAAAAAAACTAATCACCCACATCAAAAATTCTTTCACTTCGACACTGATATGCTTGTTGTATCATTCAATTTTGTTGTAGAATTAGGTTATCCTTTAAGAGTTGGAGAATGTGTTGTTGATGCCCGATGTGATATTCCACCACTTGAACCTCAAAATTTTCTCTTAAATATGATGCGTTGAATGGTGGATGATGTCCATAAAGTGCCATAAGTGGGGTCATTTTTGTTACGGTATGGAAGGTAGTGTTATACCACTACTTTTCCAGAGGTAACCATTGACCCATTGTGTTTTTTAATCATACACAACGCAATGAAGACATCCTTCTAAACATGTATTCACTATCTCAGTTAACCCATCATATTGAGGATGATAAGATGAGCTATGAGCTAATTGAGTGCCATGACAAGAAAATTATTCTGGCCAAAATTTCCAGTGAAAATGGGATCTTTGTCACTTACAATAATCTTTGGGTTTCCATGTAGCTTTTGAACCATTTCCACAAATACAGTAGTGACTATACTACCTTCGAAGGGATGAGATAGTGCACAAAAGTGTGCATTCTTGGTAAGTCTATCAACTACCACCATGATGACACTCTTTCCTTTGGACTTGGGTAAACATGTGATAAAATCCATTGAAACCTCCTCCCAACTCTCACTTGGAATGGAGGATGGTTGTAAAAGACCTAGGGTCTTAATTGTCTCAACTTTATTTTGTAGAAAAACCAAACATTATGCCACAAACTTTTGAATATAAAATTTAAATCGATCCCAAAAAAATTCCTTCTTGACCTTGTGGTAAGTTTTTAAAAATCCTAAGTGCCCTCCTATAGGAAAGGTGTGCAATTCCAAAAGAGCCTTTTGTTTGAGTTGGGATTTCTTACATAGATATAAGTGATCTTTGTATCATGGTGAATCATTTTTCTAGATAAATGTATCAAATGCATTGCGATCTTGCTACAACTTTTGAATGAGTATCCACACCTATTTTGCATTCTTCCCATCATCCCTTACTTCAGTTCTCCATTCAATTTGGATAATATAAATGACACCGAGTAATTCCTCCACATCCTCATCCTTTCTTGAGAGTGCCTTTGCAAAAAAATTTTGATTCCCTTCATTGTAGATGATTTCAAAGTCATAAACCAACATCTTTGTGACCCATTTTTGTTGCTCTTTTGAAGATAATCATTGTTCCAATAAGTATTTAAGATTATCATGATCTTCTTTTACCTTGAAGTTTATTCTCATTAGGTAAGGGAACCATTTCTTTGGGGTATGTAGTATTGCCAACATTTCCTTCTCATAAACATGTTTATGTAAATACTTTCCCTTAATTGGAGAACTTTCAAAAGAAATGGGTCAGCTTCCTTCTTACATTAAGATAGCACCAATTCCATTTCTTGAGACATCACATTCCACAACAAAGCTTTTTGTGAATTTTAGTGGAGCTAAGACTAGAGCTCACTAGATTTCCTCTTCAACAAGTTCAAAGGCCTTAGTTTCTTCTGGAGTCTTAAAAAAAAAAGAAACTTTCTTCAATAATGTTGTTAGAGGTGCTAATATTTTCCCATAATTCTTAACAAACTTTCCATAATACCTTATCAACCCAAGAAATTCTCAAAGATTCCTCAAGGTTGTGGGGATTTCCCATTCCTTTATGGATTTAATTTTGTTAGGGTCTACCTTAACACCCTCATGAGATACAATATTACCAAATATTCCACTTCCTATACCCCAAAGAAACATTTGGATAGATTTTCATACAATTGTTTCTCCTCCATTAGTTTGAGCACCTTGTGAACATGTTGAAAATGATATTCCCAAGACTTGTTGTAAATTAATATATAATCAAAAAATAATAACACGAGTTTTCTAAGGAAGGGTTTGAAAGTGAAATTCATGAAACCTTGAAATGTGAAAGGTGCATTACTAAGGTTGAGGCATGACCAAAAATTCATAATGATATTCATGCGTTCTGAATGTTGTTTTTGCAATGCCTTTTATCTTCATTATAATTTGATGATATGCTTGTTGAAAATGCAGTAAGAAAATCTAGTTTTGACTTTTCCTTGGTCAAACTATATTAAAATTTCTATTTCTATTTCAGCAGAATACTTGGAGGTAGTTAACTGAGCTAACATGGCACTTTTCACTTAGTTAACTCAGTAAATTCGAGTTGGGGAAGCTTGAGTTCAATTTTACATGACTAATTGCTAATTTGTAGAAATCTATTTCATTTAATTCCAGTTATTGTCAGTTTAACTAGTTCTAACTGTCAAAAGAACTAGTGGAGGTCAAGTTATGGAAGTGGAACTTCAACCACACTCAGTGATCAATCAACCCAAATAATTTTTGCATGCAGAGAATTCAAGTTACCCATTTGAGATGAAGATTCCAAGGTAGTGTACCATCAGTTGTAGCATAGTCCCATGTGTGCATGTGGTGCATGTAGTCGGAGAATGACCTAAGGTAATTGCGCAATTCCTTGGTGTGAAATTCCTAAAAAATAGGGGCAATTTCCCAAGGGGAAAGTGCAAGGAAATAAGATCTTGGGAAGGTGTTAAATTGGTCCAGTCATTCAGGCAAATGGATAGACTATACAATTATGGGGAGTGCTCAAGCTTAAGGAAGCATTTTATTTCTTCTCTATTCTTTCATTAATGCAATATAGATAGTAAGGGGTTTTGAGAAGTTGTTTTCCCCTAGATAAATATTTGTGCATGTGTCATGTTTCATTTTGCATGTCTATGGTTCTTGTCTTAAATGTTGAATTAACTGATGTAGATCATTAGAGTAGCTTCAAGTCTTGTGATTTAACAAATTTCATGAGAAGTATTGAATCTACACATTGATTTCTACAATGTTGAACAAAGATCTAGCTTGGTGAAGTAAATTTTTCCATGTAGTTCATCTAACAATTCATCAATGACAGGAATGGGAAATTTATCTTTAATTATGTGATTGTTGAGCTCTCTATAATCTAGACACATATGCAATTATCCATCCTTCTTATGCATCTATACTACTAGAAAAAATAAATAACTTTGGCTAGGTTGAATTATATCTGCCTCTATCATTTATGCAACTATACATTCAATTTCATTGTTCTAGCATAGGGATATTTGTAAGATATGTTGTTTGGAGGAACACCTCCTGGAACCAAGTGAATAACATGATCATGATCGTGAATAGGTGGTAGACCTTTGGGCGCCTCAACTACCTTGGAATGATTTTTAAGGTCTCTTTGGATAATTGGAGAAATGGATGAATTAGATATTTGAACAACTAGTGAGCATAAGTGTGCAATTACCCCTCGTTATTCCTTCTTCAAAATATTTTTCATGCCATTAGAGTTTATTATCTTCCCAAGTTTCTCTATAATACCCTTTAATTCAATTTCATTTTATTCCTAGAAAAATTTCAAGAAAATTTCTTGAAAATGAAAAGTTATCATCCCCAGAGATTGTAACCAGTGGACTCCTAATACAATGTCAACACCACCCATTGGAATGGAAAGAATTGGAATATTCAACAAATATTGCCCCATGGTTATATTGATATTATGTCACTTCTCTGAGAAAATTTATAGTTCCTCCATATGCAACCATCACTTGGCACTCTGGTGCTAGATATATAAAGCAATTCAAATCCTTGGCTATCTTACAATGAATAAAATTATGGGTACTACCTGAATCAATCAGTACTATTACCTTTTTCTTCTTAATATATCATTCTATCTTGAGAGATTGACGACACGTAATTATTTCCAATAAATTACAATATATGGTTAGATTTGTTTCTTAATTTTCAACCCCTAGGGTTGGTTCCTAATGTATTTCTTCTTCTTTTGATGTTTTTTGTTCCTTTTCTTCCTTATATTCACAACCTATGTAAAATAATTTCTCCTCTGCACACTTATTACCTTTCGTGTACTTGTTATCTCATCTGTAACAAATACTTTTTTATATTTTTCCCTTGATTTTTTGTGGTGTCAACCTTGTAGGATGTGGGATGCTAGGAGCATAAACACTTCCATTTGTTTAGTTGTGAGTGATAGACCTCCTTGTCGCCATAATTTTTCTTTCAACTTTTATTACCACCCTAAATGCATTATCGAATGAATTAGGTTCCCAAAGGTGAACCTCATGTTGTATGTTATCCTTTGAAGTTCTCAATGTCCTCTGCAACTAAACCTTTTTGTTTGGGATTTATCAATTGGATAAAGAATGTATTGTTCTTTATGTCCTCATAATGTGCTATCAATTCCTCTATAAAAAATCACCAAGTGACAAGTTATTTATGAGAACAAATCCATTGATACCACACATTGAATCGATTGGGTTCTAAATATAAAGATGTAGTGTGTACCTTTTGTGTGTGTTGCACATCACGTGGATCAAAGAAATTCTCCATCTATAGTATCCATGTTACTGGACCCTTGCCATAAAAATTACTTATATCGATGTTTGGAATAAGGTTGGTCTTCAACCCAAATTTAGAGTCTCTAAAATCATGATCCACATTCCTTTTGTTCTTATATGAGTTTCATGGTGTACCTTGTCACCACTAGGAAGCCTTTCTTGTAAAAATTTTGTCAAGCCTTCAAACCTTCCATGTTTTCTTTTAGACCATCCATCTTAGCTTCTAATTCATTTTTGGTTTCTCTTTGTGAGAGAGAAATTTGTTGCACATGGTTCCATAATTTTTACATATCACGTTGCATTTCTTCATGTTCTTCATGTGTCATAGTAGATATTTCTAAGGGATTAATGGGTGTAGAATTTTTTTATTTGGGAGGAATTTTAGAAAAAATTGATGATATTTCTCTTTGTTATTCCCTTTGAATCACTTCAAACTATTTTTTCAAATAAAAGTTATCCAACTTTAAAAATACACACGTTTTAAGAGCTTGATTTTGAGCTTGTTAATATGTCAAAGCTTGACATTGTTGTATATTTGTGATTTCAACATCCCAAGTTCTGAAATTCCATATTGAATTAGCTATGTATGTCTTCTTTCCAACCCCACAAGTTAGATTGATATTAGATTCTCTAAGATAAAGTTTGGACAAATCTCCCATGATGGCCTAATCATGGACTAGTTCAACATAACAAACTTGTAGTTACCACGTGTCACTATTTTAATCTTCAGACCTAAAACTTGTACTCAAAAAACTACAGTTTGTGAAATTTTAATAACTTTTTTGAAAATTCAAATTCGATGCTAGGGGGGAAGTTTATGACAATTTTCCTCGGGACACGTGTTTGATACTAAATTCTAAATTATACAAAAACCTTAACATCCTAGGACCATAACTTGAATAATATAGCAAACCAAGGTCTAAAATTGTAACCAGATGTTCATCACAAATTTTCCTCTACATGGTAACAATTTCACAATCCAAAGCTTTCCAAAAAAAAAATTATAGTGAAAATACCACGATGAATTGTTTGAAGCAACAAAACCCTAAGATCAAGAGCTATGATACCAATTATTATGTATCTAGATCAAAATAACACAGAAACAAAGAAAACATAGATCAATGACTAGATAATAAGCCACTTTGAGGGGGAAATCTCCATTTACATCACATAAATGAACAATTCTTGGATGATTCAAATGACAAGAGTTGCTTCTCAAATATAGGAGTCTAAAAGGTTAAAATATAATTAGGGCTTACATAAGAATAATAATGTAAGGGCACAACAATAACAATAGTGGGCTTCTATGGGGCACATCAATAACAATATGGGGGTTACACTAGTATTATAGGGACCTAACATGGTATGTAGGTTGAAAAAGTCCCTATATGGGTTAAAGAAGCCACCAAGGATGTGGTATCAAAAAATTGATACTTATATATTGGGACTTGGCTTCACAAGGAGTAAAGTGGATCACTCTGTATGTCAAATTAGTTGATGTTTCTATTATTTATTGTGTGCTATATGTGGATGATATGTTGTTGATTGGAAATGAAAAGAGAAAATAAACTAGACAGTGAAAACTTAGTTACCCTATAAATTACACATGAGGGATATTAGTGATACCAATTTCATTTTAGACATGAAAACGAAGAGAGATCATGCAAATACGAAACTCTAGTTAAATCGAAGGAAAACTTCTGACACGATTTTGTAGAGATTTAATGTGCAAGACAGTTAAATGCTAAATGTACCTATTGCTACAGGTGTAACACTATCTACATAGAAGTGTTCCAAGACATAGGAATAGGGACATGACTTATGTTACATATCCTAGTGCAGTTGGAAGTTTAATGTATGCAATGGTTTGTACTAGACCAAACATTACACATGCATTGGGAGTGTTGAGAAAGTGTAATCAAAACTAGGGAAGGATCATTATACAACCATAAAGAGGGTTTCTGGGTATTTACATGGCATTGTTAGTTATGTACTGAGGAAGTTAGGGTTTGGATAGAGTGTTGGACATACATGGTTTTATTAATACAAACTGGATTGGATATTTTGATCGTAGAATATCTACAAGTGGGTACACATTTAATCTATTTGGAGGAGCAATTAATTGGATGAGCATCAGATAGTATACATTGGCACTCTCAACTATAGAAGTTGAATACATGGTAGCCACACATGTAAGCAAGGAAGAAATATAGTTGCAAAGATTGTGTTCATGTATTGGGTTGGTACAGTGAGTTGTGAAAAATGATTGTGATAGCCAAAGTATAATCTTCCTAAGAAAGGACCAAGCATATCATTCTAACACAAATCATATTGATGCACTTTGTGAGAAATATGATTGAGAAAAAGAAGGTTTTGCTAGTGAAGGCAGAAACATTGAAAAATGGTGTAGATTCATTAACAAAATATGTGAGCAATGACAATTTATCTGGGTATATAGAAACAATGAGAATTATTTCCCTATATTATTGATCATGCACTCCCTGTGATTGCCTGTGTGCAAAGAAAAAACAAGTGGTGTAATTTTGGGTGTCTTATATTCTTTGCATGATTATCCACATGCATTGGACTTTGCACCAAGTGCAATGAGGTCGCAAGGGGGTGTTGATATGCAAAAAAATTAAACCTGGAAATAGGGGCTATAACACCCACTCAAGGCCAAAATTAGACCCCTATTTTTTTAATGGAGTGATACTCACCAGAATCTAGGCTCACTTTTTTGTACTAATCTAACCTAAAGATGATAAAACTAAGTGTGCATCCTTCCACAAATATTCATAATATTGGTTGTCAATCTTCTGGACTTTAACTATTCATCATATTCATATAGATTTTATTCTATCATTGATGATGGGTGGAAATTGCACCCAAACTGTTGGACTATCGAAAATCTATACACAATTAAATTCTAGAAGGTTAGCAACCAATATGATAAAATTAATTTAAACTATGGAAAATATATGACCTAAAATATTTTCAAGTAAATATTTCCTAAACTATACAAATCATTGGTGTTTTATATGGTTGCGCATTATCCAATCAACAACAAAAAGGGAAGAATTACCAAAATGCATTCCTTTAAGAGTTTTATAGTTGTTTGGGGTAGTAACCTTTCTGACTGATATGTTGTCTCAATTAGCCATGTGATAAATTTGTGCTCTGGTGTGAGAGTTTTAAGAAAATATATATATATATTATATATATATTATATATATATATATATATATAGAGAGAGAGAGAGAGAGAGAGAGAGAGGAGAGAGAGAGAGTTGTTTGGGTATAACCTTTCTGACTGATATGTTGTCTCAATTAGCCATGTGAATAATGTGTGCTCTGGTGTGAGAGTTTTAACAAACTATATATATATATATATATATATATATATATATATATATATATAATATATATAATATATATATATATATATAGAGAGAGAGAGAGAGAGAGAGAGAGAGAGAGAGAGAGAGAGAGAGAAAATGCAATATTTAATCTATGTTATAGAAATATAAACTATCCCAAGAGTGAGAGAAAATATCATAAACTACTAGGTGAATATATAATAATGAAATTGATATATTTAAAGAGTCAAAATTAATCTAAATATTTGAATAACTCAACAAAACATTTGCACATTCCATTTCAAAAGAAAAGGAAAAAACATTCTAATACTCAGTTTCGGGAAGTATTTCAATGAATGAAAGTATGTAAAAATGAAAAACATGGATACATATAACACAATTATTACACAAATAGTACTCCATGAACATAAATTTGCCAAATTGACTCCCAAATTGACTTATAATAAAAATATCAATTTTGATTGCAATATAATTATTTCCAATCCCTTCTCCAACAAAGAGGGTTGTATAAATAACAAAAATAAATAAAATATATCCATTTTTTTATAAAAATAGAAAATATTTTTTTTGCTAATGCAAGAGTCGTACCTTCTATTCAAAATAACCAAAAAGGATTAATTACATAAATTACAACCCCAAGGGCATGGGGCTACGAACCAAAGGCTAAACCATTGTGCCATAGGTAAACTCCCTAGAAAAAAGTTCAACCACTAAGCTGGATAAGCACGGAGGACAGAGAGGCATGCATAGTACATATGGGCCGTTGATCCACATCGCAAGATCCAATAGCTGAGGAACATATCGGAAGGCAAAGAATCCCAGAGAATACCTGCGTGATGAGGGTGGTATTCTCTCTCCTACTGTAGCCACATGTTGCATGTTGAGGGGCATCGGACTCAAATCGGTGAAACCACTCCCCGTGTTGAGAGATTTCGATAAAATTGTAAACCACCTTACACCATAAACCCAGACCCACCAACATGCATAATGCATTTGGGCTGTTGATCTGCATCGTAAGATCCAATGACAGGGAACATATTGGAAGGCAAAGAAGCCCAGAGAATACCCACTCAATGAGGGTGGTATTATCTCTCCTACTGTGGCCACGTGTTGCATGTTGAGTGGCATTGGGCTCAAATCGGTGAAATTGCTCCTGGTGTTGAGAGCTTCTAATAAACCGAAAACCACCTTTAGGGAAGTATTGACACTACATGTTGTTATGAGGAAAGCTTCGAGTCCCCTGTGGAAACCAAGACCCTATCCAGAACCCATCAAACTGCAATTTGACTCTCCACACTAGATCCCCATATGCTTGATCTAATGAATGAGAGGAGTCTCCCTTTGAATAAATCCAGGAGGGAATCCTGCCATATGAGCACTCGAAAACCTGTAGACCAACCCTACTAGTTCATTGTGACCATTGCCAACAATTATGTACCTATGTTGGGAATCTTCTATACTTTCTAACTGAAGGCTCTTCATCCCCTCTTCCCAACGGTCAAAACTGAGATGAACTGTATTAGGAGAAAGTATAGCCAAATTCCACAAGCTGCTGATCAACTTCCCCCCAAGAACTCTGTGTCTGAGCTGTTCTAGGCTTATATAACAAACAACGGCCTGTGTTCCACTTTCAAATTTACCTCTGGAGAACCACTTCATGTTAAAATTATATCAACTAAATCTAGCCTCTACTAATGTTGACATTCTCTGGTTAGATATGTCTATTGGTCCTCATTCACCTGGTTGAGGAAATCATCCCTTGGTCTACCCTATGGAACATCTTTCCATCTATATGTATTGTTTCTTTTAGTACAGAGAGCCCCTTTTGTTGGCAAGCATGTCTACCAATTTATTGGTCATCCTTCACACATGTGTGAAACTCAAGGTCCTCATGTTCTAAAGGTGGAGATGAATTCTTTGATAAACCTAAAGTAGTCTCCAGTGTCTCGAGACCTTTTCTGGAGCCGAACCACAATAGATTCTCTCGACCAAATTGATGATTAGCTTAGAATTAGCTTCAATTATGATATTCTAAATATTGTTGTGCTTCAGGATTTCTAAACATTGTTCGAGTGCCATTAGCTCTGCCATATTGTTTGTGGATCTTCCCAAATTGAAATGAAAAATATGATGTATGCAGCCCTTTTCATCCCTTAATACACCCCCATAACCAACTATACCCGAATTTCCTTTTGAGGCCCCATCTATGTTATATTTCATAAATCCCTGAGGGGGCAGATTCCAGAAGTCTTTCTCAGTGACCAATTGCCTAACCATCCTGTTCATACCCTGAGGAATAAACCCCTGCATACCCAACTGAAGAAGTATCTACATATCTGCATTTGAAGGGGGGATTTTAGGGTATGTTTGCAGTAGAGTGCCAACTGTCTCCTTAAGTTGTCTTAAGATCTGTTCCATAATGATCTGAGAGGAATTTTTTTTTTTTTTTTTGAAAATTCTATTGTTGCACTCATTCCAGACATTCCATATTAGGAAGCTTGGAGTTAATGCCTAAGCTTTGTTTATCGTTTCATTACCAGAGAAGTTTCTTCGCCAGTTACCAAGGGTATTGGTAAGACTACCTCTATCCCTGTCTGTTTGTCTGAAAATTAAGGCAATGCCATCCCACAACATGGAGGTAAAAATACAGGTGTTGAGGAGGTGCTCCATTGTCTCCTCTTGAGACTCACATAGTTAGCATCTGGAAGGGCTCAAAAAACCCCTTTTCTGGATGTTCTCCCTAGTCAATATTTTTTTATGATGTACCAACCACATGAACAGTTTGGTTTTCATCCATCATTGGTTCTTCCAGAGATTCTTCCAAACCCAATCTGGTTCTCTAGAATCAAGCTCAAGGGTTAAGCACTTTGCCTCTTTAAGATTAAAGGTGCCTTCATTGTTATTGCCCCATCTGAGTTGGTCTTGATCATTTGATATCAGTATTTTTCTTTGATCCAAAATTTCTATTAGAGCATTAGCCTTTGCTTTCAAGGGGCTATTATCCTTGTATTCCATTTTCTTCCAGGTTCTCCATTTTCCTTCACTATTTGTCTGATCCCAAATATTTTACCTGTTGTAACCCTTTGGTGTCAGTGTCATTCTTGAGATCCACAAAGTCCTCCCTTAACAATTTAGGCTCATGTTGCCACTTATCCTCCCAAAACCAATACAGTTCTCCCACTCTAATTTCCTAGAAGCTATTCTTTTGAACTATGCCTCTATTCTCCCAAGCTTTATTCAAGATGTGGGAGCCTTTTATGATACTAGACATCCTTATGTGGTCCTTGGTTTTCCAATTACTTGCATATTTTTCTTTCCAAATCCGAGCCCACGGAGCGTCTGATTCTTTTATCCATCTCCACAATAATTTTGCCCCTAAAACTTTATTTATCACTTCAGGATCATCTAGTCCAAGACCTTCGTGGTTTTTAGGTTTACAAATTGTTTCCTAGGCTACCAAGGCCCATTTTTTCCCTCTCCTCCCCTTTACCCCAAAGAAAATCCCTTTGGATATTTCTAAATTGTTGCATAACTCTTTTTGGAGTTGGAAGGGCTGAAAACATGAATATGGGGATTGTTTGAAGGACCGCTTTTGTATGCACTAATCAGCTCACCAGGTTCAAAGATCTGATTGTCCATTTTTGAATCTTGTCCTGCAGCTTATTGATAACTAGCTCCCAAACATTCTTGTTCAGAGGTTTGTCTATTAGCGGTACTCCCAAATATTTGGAAGGTAGCATATCTCTTTGAAAGCCTAGAATTCTGGAGATATTCCGCTGAATAGTAATGTTAGTATTGAAAAAGAAAATCTTTGACTTGGAGAGGCTTACCTTTGTACCTACTGCCATAGCAAAGTCACTTAGAATTTGTTTATAGGCTAGAGATTCTTTGACCGCGGGGATGCCCTATAGCATGGTATCATCTACAAATTGTTGATGGGTCAAGGCCTACCCGTTCTCGGAAAGTTTGATGCCCTGGATCTTACCTTCTTCTTTAGCGGACATGATGGTTCATCCTAGTTCTTCCATCATGAGAATGAAGAGAAAGGGGGAGAGAGGATCTCCCTGCCTAAGGCCTCTTGAGCGTTTAAAGGTCTTAGATGGAGAACCATTAACCAAACTTGAAAAACTAGAGGAAGTCACCAGGGCCATTACCCATCTTACCCAATTGTGGTCAAATCCAAAGGCTAGAAGGACCTTCCTAATATAGGTCCAATTTAACTTATCATAAGCCTTTTCTAGGTCTAGTTGCATAATCATTCATGCTTGCCTATTACTCATCAATGAGTGAACCACCCCATGCAATTGAAGGATATTATTGAGAATTTGTCTGCCTTCCACATATCCCGTTTTCTCCACAGAAACCAGAGTTGGAAGCGGGGGTTTAAGTTTGTTGGAAATTATTTTGGATAGAATCTTATACACCATGTTGCACAAAGATATAGGTCTGAATCTATCTAGAGTCATAGCATTATCCTATTTGGGAATCAAGGAGATAAAGGATGTATTGAGCACCTTCAATATGGTTCTATTATTCCTGGAATCCTCCACTACATTCAAAATATCTTGCTTGACAATATTCCAACATGCTTTAAAGAAACCTACATTGAAACCATCTGGGTCTGGTGCTTTTCCATTCTGCATTTCTTTGATGACTTCACTAACCTCCTCTTCTTTCACTAGTTTGTTAAGATTGTGATTATCTTCTCTAGTTACTAGCTTAGTAATGTGATTTGTGAGGTCCCTGATAAATAGTGATCTATCTAAGAGAGGTTCCATTGCTATGCTTTGAAAATGTTGCACCAACACATCCTTTATATCTTTATGGGTGTTGGGAAGTTGGCCTCTAGAGTCCTTGATCGTTGAGATCCTATTGTGAGACCTATTCTCCATTGTAGATCTGTGGAAAAACCTTGTGTTTCTCTCCCCTTATTTTAGCCATTGAACTCTTGATTCCTGTCTCCAAAATATTTCCTCTTGTTTACATAAGTCCTCCCAGTCCTGTTGATACTTGTTGGCTTGTTCATTTCTTTCCCCATCAAAGCCATCTGTGATAAGGGTTTGATTAATTTCCTGCATTTTTCTTTCTACAAATTTTTTCACTTCAAAAATGTTACCAAACTCATTCTTATTCCAATCTTTGATCCTGAGCTTGATGTGTTTCAATATTTTGTGTATTAGAAACATTCTCGTTCCCTAGATCTGCAGATCTTCTTTCCACCATTTTTCAATGTTGCTAATAAATTCTGGATGGGTGAGCCAAATATTTTCAAATCTAAAAGGTCTGTTCTTTGGGGTTCGAATGCCAGTAACCTCAAATTGAACTAGCCAATGGTCTGAGCCACCAAAGGGGAGAATTCTCGCTTTCATATCAAGGCCTGTGAACATAAGGTCCTCAGATATTATGAACCTGTCTAACTCTGAGGCTACTTGAGACTCTCCTCCTCCTTTTTTGTTCCAAGTGAAGAGTCAATTACTAGTGTCTATGTCAAATAGCTTCATATTGTCTATAAAATTCTAAAATGCTATAGAGTCTCTGCTTATAGTTCTTGTCCCACCTTTTTTTTCTGATAGGGATTTGATCATGTTAAAGGCCCCACCCAGAATCCATGGTATTCCTGAATGTCTTTCTTAGATCCTCTAGAGAAGTGAGTAGCCTGAGTTTATCATCTGTTCTTTGAGGGCCATAAATTTTTGTGATTAAATAATTCCCCCTGTCTCCCATAGGCTAAATAACCACTGATAAATAATTCCTAGACGCCTCTACATCCACTATGCCAATCTTTTGGGGGTTCCAAAGTGTAAGAATGCCTCCTGCTATCTTTTTTGCCTTGACTTCTAGAAAATCATATCTATTTAGCCATTTTCTGTGTATTTCTCTAATTTTTTGAATTGGACATTTCATTTCCTGGATAAAAATCATATCTGGAGTTCCTTGTTTCATTCTATTGTCGAGAATCCTTTGTTTCCTTTTACTTCCTAGACCTCTAATATTCCAAGACGTGAGCTTCATTAAGAATGATTTGTAAAGTAGTAGTTGGTTAGATCTTTCATCTTACCTGAGTCTATCATCAGTTTTCCACATTCAATCAGAAGCTCATTTTCCTTTTCTCTACCGCTTTTCCTTCCTGGGTTTCTGGGAGTGAGTCCTGATGTGGTTTTCATGGTTTCTACCCCTTCATTGTCCTGTTTCAAGGTTTCTTTTCCCTCCCAGCCCTTTAATCTGAGTTCTCCATAAAAATAGTTGTTGCACTCTATTAAACTCCTCTTGGGGAAGTGAATCCACCCCTTCCATGGTGCCATGTTTCAAGAACCTTTCTAGATCTAGGTGTTCTCTTTCAAGAATGTCCTGTAGTTCATGATCCTTCGTTTCTACCTCACTCGGGGTCATTTCTTGGTCCATTTCTAGTTCCATATTCCTCAACATATTCCCATTTTGTTAGTTAATGTCCTGTATCTTCTCACTATTTTGTTCCTTTTCCCTCTCCATTGGGTTGCCCTCCATGGCCTGATCTACCTTTGCTACCTCTTCCTCTTCTTCTAGAACTTTGTACCTATTCAAACTTGCCTGTTGTCCCTCTGAGTGGTTTTTTTTGCAACTTTTTACTTCCTTTTCCTCTATTTCCCACTTTATGAAAGCTCTCAGTATATTTCCCTACTACTACATTACTTCTGCTCTCTGTTTTTTCGAGAGGGCATTCTCTGAATAGATGCCCATGTTCATGGCATTTGCGACATCTAAAAGGAATATGTTCATAATCCACTGTTTGCACCCATTCTTCATCAAAAACTTCCAAGATCGCCTCATCTGGTAGAGCTCCAGAGAGATCCATCTCCACACATATCCAGGTGAAGGAAGTGTACTTTCCCCTTCTGGTTGCCTAAAATATTTTAACAAAACACCCTAATTTATTTCCTATTGCTGATAAAGATTCTGGTTGCCAGTAATCTAGAGGTAAGGAGTAGAGACATACCCAAACCGAGACCAAAGTGAAGTTCTCATGCTATGGGACAAAATTCATAATCCAAGGTCGCATATAGAGGCCTGTAGCTGCATAGAAGTAGGGCCCTCCTTCAAACACCCTGTCTTTATCCTGGATGTTAGTAAAGACTACAGTAAAGAAACCCTTTGACCCAAGATGTAGGTCTATATCCCCTTTAGGTTTCCAGTGATATTTAATCCATGCTTGTAGCACCTTCTCTATGGGCCATAACCCCATGAATTTACAAATGATAACATAAGTTCTCATATGATCCCTATGTGCCTGTACTACGGGATCACTTAAAACCACTCTGGGTATGACCTTAGTCTTAGGCTTACATGGACCCTTTTGTTTTTTATTTTCTGCTTCCTGTTTCTTGTCCTCTTCCTCTTTTTCTTTTATTCAGTCTTCCTCCCTTCTATTATTCTGCTCATGTTCATCATCGATGTTCCCTTTCCCTCCTCCTGAAAGACCTTTTTCAACCTCCAGCGGTGTCTTGCCTCGGCTAGAGACTTCCTGACTATAGGAGGGAGTGGAGCTCCCCCCTTTATGCCTCTACATGGTGTTCAACATCTGAATAATTTTGGTGAAAACTAGCTCTTACCAGTCATCTCTCACCTTCCTATAAAAATAGAAAATCATTTGACTTTTGCATGATAATTTTCTTGCACATTAAAATAAATTGGACATCTCATTGTCTTCAACCACAGATGACTTTCACTCTATTTGTTGAGGAAATTGTTGAGGAAATTGGCGTGAATCTTTCATTGGTTGTAAGGGAATTGATTCCCTTTCTTTCTCCTTAATGTATTTGTCCTACTAGTTGTATCTATTGGATATCTGAGGTAAGTAGATGGGAATGTTGTTTTATAGACCAATCTAATGCTCACTCATACACTTAAGAATATATCTCCTCTTCCATATATGCTTAAAAAAAATGAGATTAATTTCATACACTCAGAGGGAAACTAGAGGAATTTAGGGATCTCTTTTCTAGTAATTTGATAAATTTCATTGTTGTTGGCCTTGATCTTATCATTAATTAATTGGGTGAAAATAGTCAAAGGAAAAACCTCTTTAATTCCCCTTAGATGAGGCATATTTAATTCATCAATCACATCCAATGCATTGTCCCAGATTGAAGTACATCAATCATAAGACTCTTTAATCCATTCTTTGATGATGTAGAAATCATATTTTCTTTGATTTAAGGATATCTGCATCATTTTTCTTTTCCTTTGAAATTTGACCAAAACTTTAGTTTTTTCTTTAGTTTCCCACATGATAACTTTATCAAATTGGTCTAATATTACACTATCATCCAACATCTAATCATTGACCTGATTTTTAAAAGTTAGCAAGTTGTCATATAAATTATAAATTGTATTAATATGTCTAAAGAATTTCAACTTGAATTGCTTGAGTTGATCATTAACAACACTAGCTTGAACTTAAAACACGTAACCTCCATAGGTTCACTCTTGAGTTGCTCTATTTTTTCTTGCTGAGAATTAATATGAACTTGAAATGTTGTAGAAATTTGTTTGAGCATCAATCTCAAATTCCTCTTTTAATATTTCAATTTCTCTTGTATGATCTTGCCTCATATCTTCTAATATTTTATCATATGTATTCCTAATCTCAGCAAACTGCTTCCTGGACTGCTCCCCTAATTGATTTTTTTCATTTCAATGGTTCCCTAATGATCAAATGTCCAGGTAATGTCTATGCCTTTCTCTAATTTAATTTTTTTAGCGGATTAAAATTGCAAATTAGCTTAAATTTTCCATTGTTTAAAAAAGACAAAAAATTCCTTAAGCAATGCACTCAATATGTTTGGCTCGCATCAATAGCAGTGCACCCTGTAAATTTACAAGGCCCATTACATTTCAGTGTGTGAATATAATGCAACGCTATTGTTGTGATGTGTTTCTTAAATGAAAACACACCGGGAAATCAATAAATTGTGTGTCGGTGTATTAATCTTGGTGTGTTTATATTTTCCAAATGCACTGCAAAAATAACACTTAAAAATATAGTTATAGCTTGGTATGTTCGATAACTTGGATGCTTTGTACTAGTGAAAAAAGGTTATATCTATGCAACAGTGCATAAGTGTGATGCACAACAATGAAAATTTAAATTTGTGAACCAACAACAGTTTTTCATACTCATGTGCGCACTGAGATTGGTGTGGTTATGTTTGAAAGTGCACTGGAGATGGTGCACGACTATGTTTCTAGGGCACCGATGATCTTTTTTAAATTGGAAGTTAGGTTTCCATATTTATAAATACATGTTTCATTTAATAAATAAAAAAATGTATTTTATGTATGAGGCTAATGTATTTTATATGTCAATCATGTAGCAAAGACGTCAGCAGAGGGAGCGGTAGCAAGAGAATGAGCAACAGAAAAACCCATACAATATGCTCTGAACATGAGAGGCCAATGAGAGGTAGAGGGATTTATACTCTTTCCATATTACTAGCGAATTGAAAGCTCTTAAGGAATGTAGGCCTCCTCAAGTACTATGAGAAGGCTACGTCCCTGAAGGCACACTCTATCTTATTAGAAAATCTGATCTGCCGATGGAGTGCCCAGGAGAAATCTTTCCATGTTAGTCTTGGGGCATGGTATAGGCCCTATGAGGAGGATATATAGCTTATCGCTGGCCTATCCAAGAGAGGGGATGATTTTCCCCAGTTCCCTAATGTCCCTCATGGGGTTTTAGCTGAGACTCAGATTTCCTACACTCAGAGATATGTAAGGCCTCATGCAATACATCCAACATACCTTTAAGCATGTGGTGGATAGCTACGTATTTATTCTTTAGCCGTAAAGGAGTTTAGTTGATTCTCATTATTAGTCACCACCATTGCACACTCTAGTAGTGATGGGTAGCACATTAGTTTCCCTCTTTTGTATTATGTTGATTCCTTGCTTCAGGTGCCACGTTGTATCATATGGTCTACCATTTTTTTTAGGAAGCTTTGTATGGCTTTAGATAGATGCCATGCATTAATACATGGGAGGGAACCTTCTTTTCCACTTCAGATCTTACTTGTTTATTTTTTGAAAGGTTTCCAAAGACAAGGCAGATATTTGACCGTTTCCCTCCTAGTTCGGTCACTAAGTTCTAGATGCACATGTGGGTGCAGATGATACCCAAGAGGGATATGCTAGAGTACCTAACCAATATTTATGTCGAGGCACTGGCACTACTACCCAGTGAGGATGACCATATTTTTTCGTGTTGGCATTTCTCTACATGGGGATTGATTGGAGATAGTTTCCCAACATCCTCTTCATAATGGCTAAGCCTCCAAATGATAGAAGTAATATTAGTGTTTTCTTTAAATTAATCTAGTTTCATTTTATTGTTTTAATTAATAAGAATAAATTTTTTTCTAGTACGTTCTTTAATGAAATTGTCTAATTATTATTATGTACTATATATTTTGTAGACATTGACACATTCAATGGGGGCATGCCTCCTTCCCCATTGGATGGAGGAGATAAGGAGATGGGTGAGGCACATCTTTAAGGGGGCGTGGTTTTCTAGGGTTGTATGGATGGTCTTTAATTCCAAATGGACTATTGTAATAGAACAGTTAGTGTTTTGGTTGATGAGGGAGTCCTACATGCGAGGGTTTGAGATATCAATGCAAATGCCAGGTTCATGGATTTATAAAGGTACTTTTCACGCAAGATGATGTCCCTTATGCATAATATCATCAGAAATAGTAGGGTACTCATAGTGATGAGGGATGGAGGGAATGCAACAGCAGATACATCAGATGAGGGTGGTGATCATAATCATGATGACGAGAGTGGTTATCATGATCACAATGATGATGGTGGTGATCATGATGCTTCTGATAGTAGTACCCCATCAGATCATGGTTTTCAGGGTGTCAATGATCCATATGGTTGTACACCTCGTTAGTTGCATGATGATGAGATACCATAGCTAAAAGATGCGCCTTATGTTTCTCCTGACAGAACAGACCAACCACCTCCTCCTCCACCTCAACTAAGTTCGACAAATGTTGAGACAGTAGTCAAACATCCATCGTCTTTGACTACATACTAGGCTAGCACTACTATGTATGTTGTATTATATATTTGATTGCAATTATTTGACTTGATGTATTTATTTGACTTGTTTATATATATATATATTTATAAATATTATATATATATATATATATATATATATATATATATATATTGCTTTTTTTTGTTCATGATTTATGTACTTTATTTATATGTCGGTGTTGATGTGAATATTGTTAGGTCATGTTAGATATGTTCATTTAATGTGTTTGCAGATAGATGTGTATGTGATAGGAGTTATTTGGCATGAGATATATATTAATGCGAGGATGCATGTGGTGATGATGTTAGATTAAAATGTTTGTGTTTTATTAGATGTGATCATGATGATGATGCCTTGTTAGATTATTATATTTTTGTGCTAGCTAATGACATTTATATGTGCTAGAGGTGTATATAATTAGAAGATGGTAGTGAATTTGAATCTACATCTTAGATTATGTTTATGTTTGTTAGATGATTATCATCATGACATTTAATTTTATGAAATAATATTTATTATAGATTATGTATTGGTGAACTTATATCAAACTTTTATATATGAAATTGCATGCAAAGCAACTTACTTTTAAAAAAATGAAAATATATTTTTATAAATTACAAAGTTTAGTATGGTTCAAACTATGACTGTAAAATCATGATAATATTTTTCTATTGCTTATATAGTTCATTGATATTCATTCTAACTTAATTAGTAAAATATTTCAATACTCACAAGGAAAAAATAACTAAAGGTAAAATTGTAGAAATTCCCACCTGTAGATCACCTGGTAATGCAATATACTAAAGAGAAACACTTGATCTACTTCTACAAACAATTTAGCGAAAGCTTAATCGAATGTGAGAAACATCAATAAGAACACATATAACTAATAAGAAGGAATCAATCACACATAACACAGAAGATATAACCTGGGGAAAGCCTCAACCTAAAACGCCAATTCTGTATTATCATACAAATGGAAATATAGCTAGTATTACAAAAAGAATCAACTCAAAAGCTATCCTTCTCTCTCTGCAATACCTTTGCTACTCATAGATAGTCAAAGGCCTCTATCTAACCTCTGGTCTACCCTCCAAGCCTCCTATTTCTTTGCGCAATTTCGATTGAGGTCCAGTGTAGCCACTTGTGTGAATCGACCTCTTCACACACTCACTAACCTCTGATCCAACTACACAATCTTGAAGGAGATAAATCCTCATCATGGATGAGCTTCCTTTATAGGAAAAATATTCATCCAACTAATAGTACGTTGTCCCCTCTCTGATCTCAACTCAATCTCTGTCTGAACTGACATGCATGAGTTACTCATGAGATAATCTTCAGTTATCTGAAGTGTAGCAGTTATATGCAAGCATGCATTAACTTACTGAATTTACTTAATTTAAACAAATTGTTTAAATCAATTATAACTGGACTTGATTCAGTTAACTAAGCCAAATAATTACCACTCAAATTAGAACTCATCCTTATCTCTTTAACTAATGGATAAATTCCTCAATTAATAGATAAATTATTGCATGTCCTCACATAGACTTCATGTTTGATTTTTCACAACTAATTAACTCATGGATAATTAATTAACTTATTTTCAAACAGCTGTTAAGTTCAAATTCAAATTTTATTTCCTATTTTTAGTCCAAGGGCTGACTAAAATAGGAACCATCTTGAACTATTAAAAATAGCATTCTATTTTTAGTATTTCCATTTTTCATTCCCTATTGCTCAATCCAACAATGATACCCAAATTGCTATTTATAGTAGTGTTATTTTTAGCACTTCTATTTTTAGCATTTCTTGTTGCTATTTGCAACACTCCCTCTCAACAAGAAAGGCATTCAACTCGAACCTAATCCTGTACCTATGGAATGTTCTGTATGCAACACTTCTACCATGTGTGGTTGCTCCAACAACTCTCGAAACAAAAAACTCCCAACTGACCTCTCTGTTGGGCTAGAAACATACTCTGATGATGAGGCTCTACCTGCTGCTGACAAGTGCTTCCTCTCTGACCTCTGAGCTGTTGCAACACTCCATGCATCTTGCACCTTTGCATACCTATTTGTGCCATCCTGCACTGGTGCAACACTCTTGTGCCTCTCGCATGGTTGCAACCTGCTAGCTCTACATAGTCCTGGGACTCTTGCACTGTAGCTCTCTCTACTGCTCCATCCACATCTGTCTCTACCCAATCAGTCAGTCCTGCTACTCCTCATTGAGGCTCCTATAGCAAAAGTCGAATCAAACAGGTTGGGTACCTCAAGGATTCTTCCCCTCCTCCTTAGGACAATCACTCCACATTGCCCCACCTCCTACCTGGAGGTATGGATGCATGTGATCCCTCTACCCACCTAGCTCAAAATTTCCCCCTACTAGAGGTCTCTGCAAGAGTGGATGCCTCCACTCGGTCTCCTCTCGGCTTCTCTAGTTATGGCTGCTCCACAACCTCCTGAAGCTAATTCACCAATTGTGGATCCTCCACAATTGTTTGAGACTTCTTATGGTGTTGCATGTTGAGAGGTAATGTACTCTCCCTCTCAACCACCAAGTCTCCATCAGTTGCCTTGCTGCTCAAGGCTTTGCATGCATCTTGAACCTCAAGAGCATACAAGTTTTTGACCCGTGAACTGATCTTCTTCACCTGTATAATGATAATGTGTCTAAGGAAAATCTTTCCCTTACTGAAGACTACATCATAGCTTCTATCTTCCAGCATCGCGATTGACACCAAGTTTCTCTTCAGTCCTAGTACATACTTGACATTTGTCAAGGTAAGGCGAGCTCCATGCTCCCTCTAAAAATAACCATGCCTACACCTGAGACACTGTACTTTTCATCATTACCCATTGTTATGAGTATCTGGAGATTTTTCTCCTCCAAAGTACTGAACAAACTCTTGTTGCCAGTCATGTGGAAAGAAGCTCCACTGTCAAGAAACCAACCACTTCCCACCATGGATGAAACCATGCACATGAACAATGTGAAATCCAAATCGAATTGTGAGGCTAGTGCCTCACCTTTTGATCCTTCCACGAATCCCTTCTTGGATTTCCTCAGTGGACAATTTGTAGCAAAATGGCCCACCTCATGACAATGAAAGCATCGCACTTTCAATTTTTCAACCTTCTTTCGACCATGAGAAGAACTGGATTCAGAATGAGAAACCCTCTCCTTCCCCTCCTTCGCCTTACTCGCTAAGGCATAGTTTTCTTCATCCTCCATGCATGAAGAAACATCTTTGGTGCTTCTTCCAATCTCCTCCTGCATCAAATCTGACCAAAGTCGTTCCCAATCTGGCAGTTTCTCTCTTCCATTAACTGAGTCTTGGTAGCTATGCCAGCTCTTAGGAAGACTGAGGAGTGCAGGACTGACCATCTCATCATCAGCTTTCGTGATCCCTACACTTCCAATCTCATCCATGCATGTGGTGAGCTTATTCAGATATGTAGAGATAGTGTCGCCCTTTTCACACTTGATCTTTCGAAGCTTGTCTTTCAGTGCCAGCTTCCTTTGATCACTGTTATTCTGATATAGGTCTTTCAATGTTTTCCACATTGAAAAACTGTGTCTCCTTCCCATGGATACTCGAAACTATGTGATCTCGAACTCCCTCAAGAAGGATTCTCCTTGCTCTAGCCACACATTTCTTCCATTCAGCCAATTCAACAACACCAGTTGGCTTGAGCACTTCTTGATCAATGAAGTCCTTTAGACCGTTATCCTCTAGTACTGCTTCCATGTGATCCTTCCAGGCTATATAACTCAAACTACCATGAAGGGCATATTCGAGTCTCAAACCATTGAATGCCATAGGTGAAATAGAGATGTGATAAGAACTCAATTTATATATTCAGGAATCACAAACTTCAACTTCTCCCTTCTTGTATACTGTTCTTCCTTGATCACCTGTGCTCTGATACCATGTAAAAATTTCCACCTGTAGATCACCTAGTAATGAAATATACTAAAGCAAAACACTTGATCTACTTCTACAAACAATTTAGCAGAAGCTTAATCGAACATGAGCAACATCAATAAGAACACATATAACTGATAAGTAGGAACCAATCACACATACCACAGAAGATATAACCTGAGGAAAGCCTCAACCTAAAACCCCAACTCTGTATTATCATACAAGTGGAAATATAGCCAATATTACAAAAAGAATCAGCTCAAAAGCTATCTTGCTCTCTTTGCAATACCTTTGCTACTCATAGACAATCAAAGGCCTCTATCTAACCTCTAGTCTGACCTCCAAGTCTCCTATTTCTTTGCGCAATTTTGATTGGGGTCCAATGTAGCCACTTGTGTGAATTGGCCTCTTCATACACTCACTAACCTCTGATCCAACCACGCAGTCTTGAAGGAGATAAATCATCATCACGGATGAGCTTCCTTTATAGGAAAAATATTCATCCAACTGATAGTACACTGTCCCTTCTCTGATCTAAACTAGGTCTCTATCTGAAGTGACATGCATGAGTTATTCATGAGAAAATATTCAATTATCTAAAGTGCAACAATTATATGCAAAGATGCATTAATTAACTGAACTTACTTAATTTAAACAAACTGTTTAAATCAATTATAATTGGACTTGACTCAGTTAACTGAGCCAACTAATTACTACTCAAATTAGAACTCATCCTTATCTCTTTAATTGATGGTTAAATCCCTCAATTAATAGATAAGTTGTTGCATGTCCTCACATAGACTTCATGTTTGGTTTTTCACAACTAATTAACTCATGGAGAATTAATCAATTTATTTTCAAACAGCTGTTAAGTTCAAATTCGAATTTTAGTTCCTATTTTAGTCTAGGGACTGACTAAAATAAGAATCCATCATGAACTGCTAAAAATAGAATGTTATTTTTAGTACTTCCATTTTTCATTCTCTATTGCTCAATCCATCACTAATACCCAAATTGCTATTTATAGCAATGCTATTTTTAGCACTTCTATTTTTAGCATTTTTGTTGCTATTTTCAACAAAAATAATTTAGTTAGTTCTTGATAAGACGAAAATGTGTAACTCATTCAATTTTTAATATGAAATATCAATAATAAACTATTCAAAAATACAATTTAACTAATTCAATATTGTTTATAAAATTCAATCTATTGTTAAATTTAAAAAACATAATAATTTTTTTATCATTAACTTAGATTTAATGTAACTTAAAAAATTCTAATTCTATAGGATTTAATTTATTACTAAAGTTGCGAGATTTTCAAGAAATTTAAATTTAATATTTATAGCAACTCTTACCAATTTAAATTTAAATTATATCTCTTTAAAGATGAGGATGAAGAAATGTAAAATAAGGCTTGTGAAGTTACTTGTAGTTGGGGATTTGCTCTATTAGAAGTTCTCCCTTAAAGAGGAAAGTGAACATTTTTCTATTAATAAATATATAATATTTTGGTGTTATTTTGGTTCTTTATTTGCTATTGTACTAGTTTAAATTTAACTATTTTTTATAATAAATATGACTTAAATAATAAATAATTGATACTATATTAGATTTAAACTTTTGAAAAATAATATATTTGATTATTTCTTAATGAGCAACTCAAAAAATATTACTTTTTTCACACTTATCACGAGATACTCACTAAAATTCATGTTTTCACATTTCTTCTAGCTAATGTTACATCATGTTCACAATGACAAAGACATGTCTACTTTAAATAATTTACTTATAAATATATAAAAATGGACATTTATTTTACATAATCTAAATAGGAAACAAAAATGCATCACCACGTTTATTTGAAAGTCAAACAAATGCTTCTTAATCACCATCACCAATGTGGTGCACTTGATATGTTCGGTGCTTGAACATAACGCACTATTACTGTTGCGGTGTGTTTCATAAATGAATCCACATTGGGAAAGCTATAAATTGTACGTTGGTGTGTACAAGTTTTAGGTTACAACTAGTGCATTCATATTTATGAAATGCACCATAGAAATTATATTTAAAAATATAGTTATAGCTCGATGCATTCGATAACTTGAATGTTTTGTACTGGTGCGAAAAGGTTATAAGTGCGCACCGGTGCATAAGTGTGAAGCATTGTGATGAAAATTTAAATTTGTGAACCAATAGCAGTGATTCATACATATGTACACATCGTTATTGGTGCAATTGTGTTCTACAGCGCACCAGAGTCTACACATGACTGTGTTTTGGGCACATCAATGATTTTTTGTTTTAATTGAAGGTTATGTTTCCATATTAATAAATGCATTTTTAATTTAATAAAAAAAATTGTATTTTATGTATGAGGTTGATGTATTTTATATGTCAATCAAGTAGCAGATATGTAATCAGATGGAGCAGCAACAAGAGAAAGAGAAAATTGCAGACCCATAAAATATGGTCCGACCATGGGATGCCAAAGAGAGGGAGAACACCTAATTGTTGTCCTGCAATACACACTCCAGGTGGCTGACTTGGATCTCAAGTTCCCTACTACAAACTACCATGGCACCATGGATTTCAAAAATGGGACTATGAAAATTTTAAATGTTGTTCAATGTTGTCAATTTAAATGGTAAAATAAGAGTGAAATGAGAAGATAGTGGTACAAAGAAAATATATCATATTAGGGTTTCATGCATCTTATCAGTCACACACCAAACATCATGAAAACTTGCATGACTGTCTTCAATTCCATTGTCATATTGTATACTTGATGTCCTTCAAACCAACGACATGATGTATATGGTTTAGGCTCGTGACTTTCAGTGACATGATATGTATGGCTTAGGCTCGTAACCTTCAATGATCATTCTAGGCAAGGTAGATTTAAATAATATATCACATGTGACACCTTATTATCTAGCCTTATCACTTATTATTACTGAACTTATAAAGACATGTTTACTTTAAATAATTTACTTATAGATACATAAAAATATATATTTATTTTACATAATCTAAATAGGAAAGAAAAATGCATCACCAAGTCTATTTGAAATTCAAACAAATTCCTCTTAATCACCATCACATTATTTATCATTTAATTCTTAGCCATAAAATATTTATTAATTCAACTTTTATTTATAATTACAATTGAAAAGATAAGTCAAAATTGGTCCAATATCCATGAATAAAAAATTAAAACCTCTCATGCATCCATATAAGCCCATTTGTTTCTTTTATGGTCCATAAAAAATGTAATCAACATTTTATATATGCATAAGACCTCATTTTAGTGAACTAATTAATAAACCAATAAGTATCTAAATTGAGACTAAATATTCAATGTTATTTCTAAATACACTATTTTGTTCTCATTTTCCTATTTGAAAAGGGTTGTGACCTTGAATCCTTATTATCATAGATATTGTACACAATTGGAAATACTTAGTTTTAATTGTAAAAATGTTTCCATTCCAAACAATTGTGTAAAAACATTCGTGAATATTACCAATTATATTATAAAATTCCAACAATATGAATAAAAAATTAATATAATTAGTGAAATAAAGAAACAAAAACATACAATAATGGTATAAATGATGAATTAACACAAGTACATATCATTCTCCATTGCCATCACCTTGATTATCTTCCTTGCTTGGCATGGTAACATTATTGTTATCAAAAATATGTTTTGATTTAGGTTTGTGCCTTAATATGAACCACCAATCCCTATCAAACACATATGGGTGAAAAAACACTCAGTTGCAGTATTTAGGGAAAACATAAGGCTCCTTAGCTTCATGCCACATATTTTTAGAGATGATATATATTAGCCCACTATCGCAATCTTCCTTTACATTATTCCAATCAAATGTGTCTCGCCACTTGCACCTAAAAAAACACATTGGAACAAAGAGAAGTCCACTTGAATGATCTCTTGTATATTTCCAATGTAACCTAACGTCTCCTACATTAGGTTTTGATCACGATAGCTAGCACAACTAGATTGATCGAACTTGACTTCCTCTCCATAGTCTTGTGCCATGCATCCATCATAGGCATCCTCCATGTGAAAATGATGTCCATATTCCCACATAGATGAGAACAAATGAACCTATAAAAAAGTAAAAAAAATCGCAGTGTCATGTGTCTAATAACCCCTAAACATATATATATATATATATATATTATATTTATATATATATATTAGATATATGTTACAATTCAAAGGTGTAGTATGAAGTTAAAATTGTACAGCAAGAGATTATAATTATGAAGTTGTTCCACGCAATCCCTATGTTTAGCGTATCCTCTTCAACACACGGGTAACGACCAGATGCATCGTATTTCTCTCTAAATTGATCAACAACCCAACTGTTAGGGCATTTCATTGGCATATTTGATTTTAAATGGTCAATATAAGGAACACTTCTACTATTCTACCATTTCAATTATTTCCTGTCACTATCCCATTTCCTCCTCTTTTTTTTTGTACAATGTGACCCATGGTTGTGTCTCTTCCATATTGTAAAAAATGAATTTGTTGATGGCTTCAATTTTTGAATTCACTAATTGAAATAAAACTATATATATATATATATATATATATATTATATATATATATATTATATATATATATAGATATAGATATAGATATAGATATAGATTATATGATATAGATATAGATATAGATATAGATATATGAGATCAAAATTTGCATTAATATGAAGTTCAGTGTGAATATGTATTGTGTATTAATTTGACAAATGATAAGCCTACACTTAGTCTTTCTCATGTGCCTCTTTCCATTCGTTTTGAGAATCTCTCCTTTTTTGTCTTCATCCCTTTCGTCTTCCCAAATCACTGCACCTGGTGTGTTGTTGACCTGCTTGATTTACTCACTGGAATAATATAAAGATTCATATGATATATACCCCTACATTGTATACCCCTCAGGTTTTTCCCTTTGTTGAAAAAAACTTTCAATTTATTTGTGTACCTTTCTAAGAAGAACAAACAATGAGAATAAACCACCCCAACTAACTCAACCTCATCTACTACACGAATTAGAAGATGAACCCGCAAGTCCAAGAAAGTCGTCAATAGTTCCTTCTCAAACATACAAACAATATCAGTTGTCTCTTAAATCCACCATGAAATGCTAGCCATATGAATCTCACTTGATGTGATCCAATGTACAAATGTAGATAATTTAAGTATGGCATATCATAAGTCTTGGGGGAAGTCATGATTCACACACCCATGCACGAGTAGAGGGTAATAACATTTCATAATAAATAGTGCATTATACAAAAATTAATTATAAAATATCCCATTACATAAAAATAAAAAATGAAATAGCAAAATCATGTTTTTGACATACATACTCTTAGAAGGTTCAAATGGTCATGTGATTTCAACCTTGACAAACGTTCTTCCACAGTGAAGGAATGTCATAGTGAAAAACCATATAAAAAAATAACCCTCGCACTCATTATAACTTCCTTAGCTAAAGAAGAACCTAGAGAGACCAACCTCTCCTCTATTTTCTTGTCCACGCCAATGTTTCTTTTTAGTTTTTGAAGAAATAAGATCTCTCTTAACTCCCAATGTGCCACTTTATTTCAATGATATGTGCCTCCATAAAGAAGATGAAACATTTTGAAATGTATGCATGGGATCTAGTAAGTGTGCAATCTTGAGATGCTCCCAATATGGGAGCTCATAAAAGACATATTTTCTTTTCATCCCAATGGGAAATTTCTCAACATAGATGTTGAAGAATTATGGATCATCGAACATAGGCTCCCCATTTGAATCGAAAATTTTTGGAAAACTCATTCTCCTTCTCTCCCTCATATGCTCTAAGCCATTCAACTGGTGTCATTATCGCATGCATTTCAATTCTCTCTAGTTTACCATTGAAAGCAGATGTTTCTCTTCTATAAGGCCGTTCTTCTGGGTGGAATACCCTAGAGAATTCATACACTAACTTTCGTAGGTGTTTGAACCACCTAACCTTTAGATAAGGTCCGCAACATTTACATACATGATACCCTTTTGTTACAAGACATACGAAATTATTGTATATAGGTCGACATGTTAGTAAGCATGAATATTTGAAAAATTGTAGTAAATTAAATTAATATGCGAAACAATATTGTTACGTATATAAACAAATAAATAAAAGTGTAGTTTACTAGAGAAAACTCCTAATCCTGAATAATCATGTATGGTGTAAGAATATATGCCATACAATGTAAAAATCCTCTCTGTTGCGATGGGTCTTGATACATCGTACACATGTATCCCTTCCCATAATTCCTTAAATTCATCTACCAATTGTTGTAAGTAGACATCCATATTCTTCACTTGTCTTCTACCAAGGACTATGAGAGCCAACATAAGATATTCGTTCTTCATGAACAACCATGGGGGGTATTGTTATTGATCACTACTATAGGAAAAACAAAATATTTGGTGTTTTGGAGGGAATATGAGTTGACTCCATCCATAGATATGTTGATTCATAGACTTCGTACTTCATCCTTGAAATTTTCAAGCCATGTGTCCTCTATATGCTTCATGGTTATTGAAGCTATTGGGATTCACATAACTCCTAAATCACTTATGTGTGAGGCATGTTATCCCTGCAACATAGCTAATTCTTTGCAACAAAAGAGTATTTTAATCCTTTGGATTATAGGCATGTTCCTTAATATTTTATGAGGAGGACCATGTGATTTATCCTCCTTTTTTTTAATTACAATACCTGCCATGCCCATATTTCGAACAGATCTCTTTGTTTGCATATTCTCCTCTATATATAGAATACAATCATTCAGACATGCATAATATGATATGTACTCAACACCCAACATTTTCAACAACTACGTTTCTTCTTCGCAGCTACCTAGCAAGACATTATCACTCTGAAGAACCTTATCTTTGAATAACCTAGAATTGGTAGGGAATATAATTGTACAATGTCAATATTTAACATTCATAAAATTGACCATTTTTAATTTTGATTGTATGACAAAATATAAGGAACTTGATCGATCATGCAGGTAAATTACCTCAATATTATTAAGAAACATGCATTCGACATGCCAAACTTTGCTTTAAAGTTGTACAACAACATTGTTTTACCCATCTGAGTAGACTTTGACTTGCCACTAGGTCCAAAGAGAGGGGTGGTGGAAGAATATTTCAAGCTTTTGAATAAAGTATCAGTGATATGAGCATTATCCCCTAGCTAATCGTTCTGGAATGCATCTAACAAAATTACCTCCATGGAAATTTTATCCTATAAGTAATCATTCATACCAGCCTCTATTTGATTTCCTCCATTGCCAACTTGTGATGAAGAACTATTATTGTTGCAGTCATTCCTAATTAGCGAATTTGGATGTAGTGGGAATTGAATAAGTGGTTGACTCAACCATTCTTTGTATTCTTCCTCTCCAAGTATTTCTCTAAATGCAACCTTCTCTCCAGTTGACATTATAGTGGCATGCACCAAAAGATGGTAGGTGGGTCACTCATCATTACTTGAATCCTAATTTCAAACAATATTGAACGTTATTAGTACAATATCAATGATATTAGTAAGCACATAAATGCAATTGGTTTGTTGAAATTACATTATACCAAACAATTATTACCATCGTTGATCTAGGATTCTCGCTAGAAGATGTCATGTTCCAATTGGGAAGGTGAAGAGGTTGTCCACTTGCATCTACTAACTGCCTGCGGTATGCTACTCCCGATAAGAGCTTCTGATGTTTTTGAAATGGAGGAATATTTTATGCATCTAAACTCGATTCTGAATTAGGATCCTACAAATTTGGATACATTTTTATTCAAATTGACATGGATAAAAAAAATTCAATTAAATAATCGAAATATAAATAAAATATAAACTTACTGGAGATGGAAAGGGAGAAATATGTGAAGGACTTTGATAAGCAATATGGAATGAGCTGGAATTTAAAGAATTGGCCATTTGATATTATTGATATTTTGTCCCTGTATTTGACAAAAATCAAAAATAAAATTTGTGTGCATATCTAAAAGTAATCTCGAGAACCATATAACCACAATATGAATTTCAATATAGTTTTCAAACCATTTTCCAAGAATAAGGCGAATTTAAGCGTGAAATGTATATTATGAACTATTGAAATTCATGTGGATTCCTCATAAAGGATAATTTGATATTAATATGTCATTTTATTTTAAAATAAAAGTTGAGATAACTTTTAAACCATACTAATTCACTTATCAGAACAAAGTGCACCAATGTGTTTAAATAATACTAGTACCGAGGTGTTTAAATAATACCCACACCGGTTTACAACATTCAAAAAATAAAAAATAAAAATAAAATCATATTGGTGCTCTTATACAAAAATGCATTGATGCATTTAAAAAAAAACAACATCAGTACACCCCTTTTTCTGCATTTAAAGAAATAAAAATGAATTCAACCAACTCAATGCTCTTAAAATGTATACTATGAACTATTGTAATTCATAGCTTTTAAACCGTACTAGTGCGCTTATCATAATGAAGTGTATCGATGCATTTAAAAAATACCGGCACTGGGGCGTTAAAATAATACCCACATCAATTTATGGCATTCTATATATATATATATATATATATATAGATATATATATATATATATATATATATATATATTTATATATATATATGTTATCATATCAGTGCTCTTGTACAAAAGCACATTGATGCGTTTAAAAAAAGCATCGTTATGCACTTGTTGCCAGATATTAGAAAATAAAAATTAATTCAACCAGTTTGGTGCTCTTATAACAATTAGAGCACTAAAGCTTTTAAATAGAAATCACATCATTGCATTAAAAAAATAATCACACCTTTTGGAGATTTTGAAAATAAATAAAAAATTGTATCATGTTAGTGCATTGAAAAAAAATGGCGCCTTAACAATGTCGGTGTGTGTTTCCTATAAATGCACTAATGCACTTGACTATTGAACACAACAATGTGTAGAGAAATTGAAAAGAAAAAAACACAATTTTTTGGTCATTTTTTAAAATTCAAAAATGAGTAGCAGTTGATTTTTTGAAACATATTTTCATAATGTCTTTTAAATAGTAAAAAGTTATTCACTATTTCATTATTTTACCCAAAATTTAAAAGAAGTTATTTACAAGAGAGACATACTAGGAGCACTATACAACAACAGAATACTTTGGAGTAACATAACTATTCAGAAGATTAGAAGTTGAAAGGTATGGTGATTCACTCAAAACCAAGCATAATAAAATTTTTAAATTTTATTGTTTATTTTACTAATAAAAAGTTTTACAATTTCTGTTAGGTTTTTATTAAATGATATATCAATTGTAAGAGAGACATACTGGGAGCACTATGGAGCAGCGAAATATTTTGGAACCACAAAAAGATTAAAATTTGAAAGGTATGGTGGATAGCAAAAAATTTAAATTTTACTGTTAATTTTTTTTTTAAATTTTGTCAGATTTATTCACAATTCAGAATATATATATAATTTAAAAAACCTGTAAAAAAAAAAATTACTATAAATTTTACTAGTAATTTTTTTTTTACGATCTATGTTCCTATATAACTTAATTAAATTCATCCATGAAATCTTGGATAGATGGTGATCGGTTTGCTCTATTAAGGCATTCCTTGATGTGAAGTCACTTGTTTCAATTCCCACCCTGATTAAGGTGGATACATTGGACATGATGAAGATGTGTCCTACCAAGATTACGATAATATAATTATATATATAATATAATATATATATATTATATATTAAAAAGAAATCAGTACTTATCTTAAACCCTTGCTTCTTTCTGCAAAATTTCACCTTAGGATTTAACTTCCTCTACCATTTCACAATTATGGTTTTTCATTTTAGGCATTTTAGATTTAATGGGTTTGTGTACTTACTATAGATAGGGTAGTAAACATGTAAAGTAGGGAAATCACTTATTGAATTATATCCAAACCCATTTGAACCTCTTCATTTTTTTTAAAACGTCTATATATTTTGTAGTGCTCCCTCGGTAATGTTTAAGGGGTGTGCCCTTTGTAACTCAACACGCTGATATGTTATAACACTTACTATTATGTCAATTCTGTTCATCGTTGCTCCTGGTGTAATATAACGCACCAGCGTGCCTCTTCCAAATAGCATCATTAAATCATTGTGGTGCATTTAGCCTTACATTTGCACCATCATAATTTAAAATTATTTTAAGAAAATAAATTTTATTAATGGTGTCGAACAATTAAATTCCGGGTGTGTTTATTCAGATAAATGCACCAACTACTAGATCTCCCTTTGGATTAAAATTATTTGATTTATTTGTAAAATATATTTAATGGTTTTTGTATTTAATGGTACAAGTTGTATATTGATTAAAAAATGTCTCAGTATGTGTCAAGTAACAAAAATATTGATCAACGCAATGGTAAAACATAAAAAAATGCAGAGAAGACAAGTTCTTTGTAAATTCTTTACAAATTAATATGTTTGAACTATATGTGAGTTTAAATAATATGAATTGGTTGGTGTGTGTCATGCAGAGCCACAACATGAATAAGGTTTGTTGAAAAATGAAGCAAGAAAATCTTAATTTGATTTTTCCTTGGTCAAATTGAGATAATTTGAATTTCCACATCAGCAGACAACTTGGGTGTAGTTAACTTGTGTGACATGGCTCTTATCACTCATTTATCACATTAAATTTGAGTTAGAGGGCTTGGATTTCAATCAATCATGAATGATTGTTAATTTGTATCAATCAAGGTTAGTTATTTCAAGTTGTTTTCAATTAAACTAGTTCTAACTGTTGAAGGAACTAGTGGAAGGTTAGTTGTGTAGTGGGACAACAGTCTAACTCAATGATCATCTAGTTAACTGATCAATCAACCCAAAATAACCAGTGCATTCAAAGAATTCAATTTCCCCTACTGTGGTGGAGATCCCAAGGCAAGGTAACATCAGTTGTAGACTAGTTTTGAGTGTACAAGTGTTGCATGCAACCAAATGAGCAACCTCAGGAATTATGCAATCAGTTGGAGGAAAATTCCTAAATAATATAGGCCTAATTCCTTAGGAATTTAGAAAGGAAATAGGGGTTCAATTAGAGTAATAATTTGACTTAGTTTGGGTCATATCTTCTCATTGGGTAGAGAGATAGGTTATTCACTTGTAGGTTGAGATCAAATTGAGCTAGAAATTGTAATATAGTCTTTATTCATCTGATTAATGCAAGCATCCTTAAGGGATTTTAGCAATTTCTTTCCCATGGAAAATTGTTTTTCATATGTGTTATTTCTTATTGCATGTCTGATATTCTTGTTCTAAATTGTGAATTAAATTTCGCAAAGCAGTAGAGTAGAATTGTGTCCCTTGATTTAGATTAAAATTTCTTGAGAAATTGCAATTCTACACCATAATTCTACATGGTATTAGAGATGGATTCACATTAGAACATGAATTTTGAAGTTTTTCCTCAGGAGGTTCAAATTTGCAACTTCGGTGTAACAGGATTTCTTCAGAGTTGGGAAGATGACCTTGAACGGGCAGAGATTAGAGTATGCCTTGGAAGGCATCTCGAATTTCATTGCATGGAAGGATCGCATGAAGGAAGTGCTTGAGACAATAGGTTTCTACAATATGTCAAGACATACATTGCAAAACCAATATTAGTTGATACCCAAAGCCTAGCTCACAAAGAAATATGTAGCCAAGACGAGGAGAATAGTCTTCGATGGAGTGTGAGACCACATTGTCTCAAATATCCATGGGAAAGAAACTCCTTTCGCAATGTGGTGGGAACTGACATATATATTACATAATAGAATCAACCATAGGAAATTGTCCCTTAAGACAAACTTCAAAATATCAATATGTAGAAGAATAACACTATCCCACAATATCTCAATAGATTTACACAAGTTCGTGATGAGCTTGGAGGGGTTGGTGTGATTGTTGTAGAAGATGACTTGGTGATCCTGTCTCTTTTAGGCCTTCCCAAAATTGGCATAGCTACGAGGACTCAGTGAATGGAAGATAATATTTATTGATGTGGGAAAGGTTATTGTCCTATTTTTTCCAAGAAAAGTTTAGGAGAAATAATCAGGATGGAACTTCATACAAGGTAGAGGATGGAAAAAATTTAGCATTTGTTGGAAAGGGAAAGAAGGGAAAAAGGAAGAAATTTAAAACCAAACTAGGATCCAGCCAAGGGGGAAATAAAAAATAATTTTTTTAAAATCAAATGCTTCAATTGTCATGAATTCAGGCATTATGCTACGAAGTTTCCACACAAAAATTATCGCAAAAAGAAGTCAAGAGGAGCAGCAGGTGAAGCTTTGGCTTCATAGTTTGAGCTTCACTTCACCCTTATCACATGCATGGCCAGCATAGTGATGGGGAGTGTATGGTACTTGGACTCAGATGCCTCGTTCCACATGATAGGGTGTAGATATTTTTTTAGTGACCTAGAGGAGAAATATCTCCAGATGCATATTGAGTTGGGGGACAATGGAAGCTACAGTGCAACCAGGATTGGCACACCTTCCAGAGGGAGTCAAGATCCTCTATTCACCTCAAATATGTCATGTTTGTGCCAGGCCTAAAGAAGAATCTCATCTCTATTGTAGTTTTGGATTACTGTAGTTACGATGTGATCTTCAGCAAAGGGAAAGCATTCTTGAGACACATAGCCACTAGACAGGTGAAGTTGATTGGGGTGCGTGTGAAGAACCTGTAAATTTTGGATGTGGAAGATTGTGTGGCATTAAGAATCAAGGCAAAGAAATTGCAAAGTCACGATGTTTGTGAGCTCTCGCATGTAATATTGGGCCATTTTCATCATGCAGCAAATACCCACTAACCTTCCCAAAGGATCAATTGAGCAGCAGGATGTATGCAAAGGTTGTACATTAAGGAAGTATGTAAAATACTCATTCCATGATCGAGACAGCAAAGCACATGTATTCTTGGAAATATTCCACTCTAATGTTTGTGGATCTTTCTTGACAACCTCCACTGCCAGACACAAATATTTTGTTATTTTTATTGATGATTTCTCAAGGAAGTGTTTGATCTTCTTTGTGTGGAAGACGGATGATACATTCTCCAAGTTTGTAGAATTCAAGGCACTATATGAGAAAGAGACTGGCAAGAAGGTGAAGGATATTAGGAGCAACAATGGAGCTATGTCTGTTTCGAATGACTTCAAATATTTTTGTTTGAAAGAAGGCATTTGGAGAGAGAAGGAAACACCCACAACCCACAAAAGAATGGGGTTGTTGATAGAAATAACCATAGCATTGTTGGAGCTACAAGAGCTATGCTACGTAACCAAGGGCTAACACTACATTTGTGAGAAGAGGCATGTAACACAACTGTCTACTTGTAGAATTGGAGTCCTCATGGGATTCTTGATATGATTACACCAAAGGAAGTTTTATCAAGGAACAAGTCAAATGTATCTCACTTTAGGATTTTTGGAGCCTTTATTTACTTCCATGTCTCTAAATATTCAAGGAATAATATTGAGATGATAGTAGATTTTGGAGTATTTATGGTTACACAAAAACTCCACACAATTACCGTGTGTACTTACCTTGCCTCAAAATGTCAGTTGTGCAAATGAATGTAAAGTTTGATGAGGAGAAAGTGATGTGGTGCTCTCTTGAGAGGGAGCTTCAGATCTCACCAAAAGAGGAGCTTTTAGCTCCAAAGGAGGAGCCTCATGAAGTTGTGGAGAAGCCACAAATTGAGGATAAGAGAGTGGAGACATCTCCTCAAGTAGAACCATCTATAGAAGATAGAAAAAGAGTTAGGAAAGCTAATATATTGGTGCAGGATGTGAGGGAGAACATGGGAGCTCCTCCAAATTTGTACAGACAAAGGAGGTCACCTAAGAGGTACATTGGTTACATGGCTCTAATAATTGAGCTTGTAGGGTCTAAGCCATCCTATTTTGAGGAATCAGTAGAGAAATTTGTTTGGGTTGATGTAATGGTGGAAGAATATGAATCCATCATGAAGAACACTATTTGGGAAGTGGTCCCAAGACCAATAGATAAATTAGTTGTGGGTTTGAGATGGATATTCAAGGTTAATCATGCATCAGATAGAAGCGTAGAGAAGTATAAGTCCATATTTACGTCCATAGGATTCTCCCAAGTTGAGGAAATTGACAATGAGGAAACGTTTGGTCATGTAGAAGGGTATTCATCCATTACATAAATTCTTGCACTAGTTGTGCAGATGTGGTACAAGATACACCAGATGGATGTAAAAATAGAATTTACCAATTGCATTATTGAGGAGGAGGTGTACATAAAACAACCAAAATATTTTAATACATTTGATTGAGAGCCTCATATGTGGAAACTCAAGTGAGCATTGAACAGTCTCAAACAAGAACCTTGTTCTTGGTACCCCAGGATCGATAGTTATCTCATTGGTTTTGGCTTCACCAAAAGTGAAGTGGATGTGAACCTATATTGCATCTTCATAGAAGGTAAATTAATTATTATTGTCTTATATGTTGATGATTTAATTTTGGCTGGTGATGAGCAGTTGATTAGATATTGCAACGAGGACCTTGCAAGGGAATTTGAAATGAAGGACATGGGGCTCATGCACTACTTCCTCAGGTTGGAAGTATGGCAAGGTGATGGGGAATTGTTTGTGTCTCAAGGAAAGTATGCAAATGAGATGTTGCATAGTTTTTGCATGGAGAGTTGTAAACCCATGGAGGAAGAAGGATGCCACTTCATGTGAAGAGGTGGATGCTACCATTTACCCACAGCTAGTGGGTTCACTGATGTATCCTGTGAAAACATGACTAGATATGTGTTATGCAGTCAACCAGATCAGCCAAGGTATGATTAGGCCAACCAAATTATATTAGAAGGAAGCAAAGGAGATTTTATGGTACCTCAGAGGAACTAGCCACTACCAATAATGGTATATACGGATAGAGGAAGTGAAGTTGTGTGGCTTCAAAGATACAAATTGGGAAGGGAGTCCATATGAACTTAAGAGTACATTGGGTGGAATTTTTAGTGTTGGGACCATAGTGGTTTCTTGGTACAATAAGAAGCAAAGATATATGGTGCTCATCTCAGCAAAAGTAGAATATATCACTTCAAGTCAAGCAGCATGTGAGGCGATTTGGATGATAAATATAGTTGTGGGATTGTTTGGTTAGATCATGGATCCAAATATGATTTATTTTGATATAATATTTTCATTAATCTCTATGAGAATTTGGTATTTCATGATTGATCCAACCATATAGGTATTTTGTATCATCATTTACAGGACTATGTGCAGAGGCAAATAATGTTACTAATATACTTATGGTAGAGGAACAAAATGTTGACATTTTGACAAAGGCTTTGTTAAGAGGGAATTTCAAGTTCCATAGGTGCAAAATAGGGGTGGTTGCTAATCTCTTTCTTGTTGAGAGGGAATGTTGAAAAATGCAACAAGAAAATCTCAATTTGATTTTGCCTTGGACAAATTGTGAAATTTTGAATTTCCACATTCACAGACAACTTGGGTGAAGTTAACTTGTGAGGCATGGCTCTTGTCACTTAGTTATCTCAGTAAATTCTAGTTACAGGGCTTAGATTTTAGTTAAGCATATGTGATTTCTAATTTGTAGCAATCAAGGTTACTTATTTCAATTTTTTTTCAGTTAAACTAGTTCTAATTATTGAAGTAACTAGTGGAAGGTCAATTGTGCAGTGAGTCAGTAATCTAACTCAGTGATCATCCAGTTAACTAATTAATCAGCCCAAAATATCTTGTGCATGTAGAGAATTAAATTTCCCTCGTTGTGGTGGAGATTCCAAGGCAATGTAACATCATTTGTAGACTAGTCTTAAGTGTACAAATATTGCATGCAACTAGATGAGGAACCTTGGGAACTGTGCAATCAATTAGAGGAAAATTCTTAAATAATAGGGGCCTAATTCCTCAACAATTGCGTAAGGAAATACAGGCTCAAGCAGAGGCATAAATTGAATAATTTTGGATCAGAGCTTCTCATTGAGTAGAGAGATAGGTTATTCAATTGTAGGTTGACCTCAGATTGAGCTAGCAATTGTAATACAATCTCTATTCATATTATTAATGCATGCAATCTTAAGAAGTAGTTTCTCTCCTCTAGAAAAATATTGTGCATGTGTTATATTTCTTATTGCATGTATGAGATTGTTATTCTAAATTGTCAATTGAATTCCACAGAGCAGTAGAGTAGAATTGTGTCCCTTGATTTAGATTAAAATTTCTTGAGCAGTTGCAACTCTACACCATATTTGTACAAGGTCAATAAGATTATTTCTAATCTAAGTGAAAAATAATGTAAAAACATGGTAGAGAAATTGTAGAGTGATGAATTAGGTGAATCAAAAAATATTATTCAATATGAATTTTTTTCATTAATAATATATTTAAGAATATTAGATAACATGTTTCAAACAATCTATTAATTCATATATTTTTAATGTTCTACAGGGAGAAACAACGAAGGAATAGATCAATGTCGTTCTAAGAAAAGAAAAATTATAGACATTTGTAAATGACAATGAATTGGTCCTTAGTCATCTAGAGTGGTGTTGGATTTTAATGAGGGGGGGGGTGGGGAGGTTACAAAACTATGAAGGATCAGGGTGGAATGAACATTATAGACATAATTATCCACTTACAATTCAAAAATAATCTAATTATTTAAGAACGAATTATATCTAAAGTACATGAAGTTTTCTTGAGCAATGGTCAATCGAACATGTCAAACTTGCTAATAGCAAAAACATACAAAAAACAAAAAAGAATCATCAAAAAGTAATATTCCTTATTAAATGATTTTCTAGATATATGTATATATTACTACAAACAATTCATTTATTTAATGTTTATTATGTTATATTTAGTTTTCATATATCAAAATAAAAATAGTTTATTCCTTTTTTCAAGAAGATTATGAAAAATCCCAAATAATCAACAAGTTGATATGCAAAACATGCCAATAGGAATGTCCAAAAAAGTGTACAAGGAGATTGTCAAAGAAATTGACATAATTGTATCACAGGAGGAGCCATCTCAACAACAATGTGCTTCAAATATATGTAATCATGATTGACTTTGTACATATAAAAAAATAACTTAGCAGTAAATATTAATTTTCAAGTATTCTCTTGCAGAAAAGAAAAGAAAAAAAAATTGGAACTCATTCGGCATATAAAATAGGATGACAATGAAGAAAAGGGTTGATTTCAAAGTTTGTGAGTAATTGTTAATATTTCCTTATAACCACTCAAGGTTTCGTTTTTGTATATTTGAAGTTGTTTTACGACAACCATCCTTGAATGTCTTTAAATATGTGCTAAAATACAAAGAAGAGCCATCGAAAGAATTGATTGACATTGGATTCAATAAGGGTTGTGAGTATATGTTGGCATATCAAAAATAAATAGTAGAATTTGTAAGTATCTATGTTTTTTTACTTCTCGGAGTTTATAATTAATAGAACAAAAAATCCTTTATATCAAATCTACAATTTATAATAGCATTTAAAACATGTAGGAAACAAAGTATGGAACTATGTTAGCAGAAGAATTGTTGCAAAAAGGCATGAGACTTGGTTTTGAAACCATGTGCACAATTTATGATTCACTTCTTGCTATGGTACATTGCTATTCAATTTACATTGATGTATATTAGTTATTTCAACTTTCATTATTCTCATCAATGTAGATACACTCATTACACTTTATTTTTATGATTGTAGATGGAACTTGAAGAAGATGAAAACAATCAATACAATCAACAAAACATTCATCCAAATAACCCAATTCATAGAAATAGCTTGAGAACTAATAGCAGTTCCAATGAAGAATGATGATCTATTTGAATATTAATGCAACCAGTTGTATTTTTTGGAATAATTGTCTGTGAAAATCAAACATTTTGTGTAATGTAATGGACACAGTGTCCCAATTGAAAGACAAGGGGTTACCAATAACAAACCCATTTTGTATGAAAAGAACCTCTTATTGATATATAATCAAATAAATTTTAATTTATTCCATTGTGTTATCCAATGTCGCTATGAAATGTTACACCATTGATTAAATATATGGATGATTAGATATTATAATGAAGAGATGTGAAATCTAATAATATAACAAATTAATCCAAACATCATATAAAAATGAACTAATCAAATCTTAATTTATATGAATATCATTATAAGATATATGTCGATTTTTCGATGAATAATGGATTTTAAAAATTACAATAATTACACTCTCACAGGTCGATGTTTCCAAAAAAGAGAAAATCTCATACAAAAAACTAGTGTGTCCATAACATAAAAATGCACCAGTGCGTTATTTTATATAAAATCATCGTGACAACGTCATTTTTCATGATTAGTGTTTTTTAGAAAACGATAGCACTGAGGCATTTATTTCTTCAAGCACCAGTATTGTTTGTAATTAACACTCTGGTGCATTGTAATTCTTAACACACCAGTGCTTTCATAGAAATAACACCCTAGTCCTACAAAATATTATTTCCAACTCTAGTGCATTATCAAAATTAACATCTCCAATCCTTTTATATAACAAATGCACTAATTAGTTTATACAAACTATACACATCGGTGCTACAAGTTTAAACAAAGTCATTGGGATTGCAATTATTTTTTGCATACCCCGGTGTCGTTCCTTACACGAACGCCCCATGGATTTTTTATTTATTGTCACTGGTACATTATGGAAGGTAACAACACTGGTCCTTTTATATAACTAGCATGTCAAGGAATTTATAAAAACTATACATATTGATGTTGCAAGTTTAAACAAAAGCACAGGCGCAACAATTATTTTTTGCATGCCCTGGTGTCATTCCTTACATGAACACCATAGGGTTTTTTATCTATTAGCACAGGTGCAGTATATATTACACATCGGTGTTCTTTGGATTCAATGCCTTGGTGCTTTTAGTTATGTATGGATCTTGTTGTGTTTATATATGTAGTTCATCAATGCTACTTGTTTCATGAAGTGCACCGAAAAAGAAAAAGAAAAACATCCACTAAAACCTCTTGTTGCCCACATTTTTTCAGTTATGATGAAGTTCCATTAAAATATATGCTAAACATTTTCTATCACAAATGGATGTTTTAGCAGATCTTTTTTGATATTTTTGCCAATTTTATAACACTAAAAATATTCTTTATAACCTCTACTAGAAGGTATTTTCCTTGTAGTGTAGGTAACACATGAGGACTGACCTCACATCTATAAATCCTAAAATAAAATAAAAAAATAAAAAAATAAACAAACTCTTCCATAAACTAGACTCTCAGGCTGTGTAACGTTGATTGAACTTCTTTACTTATTCTAGGAGGAGACTTTCCAAAAAGGATTGATGGAAAGACAACATTATATTGTCAAAAATATCATAAAAATGGTTTCTATATTGACTATCCCAAAGAATGGGAAAATACTAATGAATAGGTTGAGTACTAAAATACCAATTCCATTTCAATAATGGAAAAGGAACAAAGGCTACTACAACATCCATTAAATAATCTTACATATAAAAAACTAGGCCAAACCCTGGTGGAGATGAATGTGATAGCTTAATAGCATCTGATAGATTTTGAGACAATATATCTTACCAATTAAATCTCTTAGATTGATTCATGATTCCATGGAACAAGGGAACCCATTCTATTGAAATGTTTAGGATCTGAATCCCCATAAATGCTAGCTAGGATTTTAACCACAAATGTATGAGATTTCTTGAATTTTCTAATTTGGTAGAGCCTATTTAGCAAGGAAAACCTTAGGAGGGCTCAATTTATACATTTTCCATAAAACTTTAAGAATCCATGAGGCTATAACTTTATTGGATCTATTTACAATTGAGAAAGTTTTAACATGAGCATGAAAGATAATCCAACTTACCATATCATAATAAGAAAGCATGGGTGGCCTAGTCGCAACCTTATGTAGCTCTATTCTCTTGATACATATGAAATTTTCTAAATATGAGTTGAAGTATACTTTTGAGCCACTTCCTTTGGGATTTATCCAACCATCATTCTCGATACATTTCCTCCTAAGACATAGTTCCTACAGATTTGGTGTTGTATGTGGTATCTGAAAAGAAAGTTGAATTAGGTTTCTTTTCCTTAGAAAGCTAAGATTTTAGTTCTATTACCTTCATCTTAACTTTGACATTATGAACAATAATATTAATTGCTTTAGATTTTCCTTTTTCACCCATTGCACCTATGCAAATAAAAGCAAATATTTTGAGCAGTTGCATTCACTAATTTCAAAATGAAAAGAAAATTTAACTCAAAAAATTACTTACCAAAGAATTGATATGCTTTAGCAAACAAAATTAATTTTTAAATTCTAACTATTTCTCATATACAAAAGCAACAAAGCTTTCTTATAGGAAACTTTTCTATGATATTTTATAATAACATGCAGTGTTTCCCGAAAAAATCGATAAGTACAAAAATCCTTGGCACCTAAATAATCCTTAATGCCCATCACATTTGAATTTATTACCTTATTTATTGTCTTTTCAAAATGCATATTTACGAATATAGTTATTTGGGATCATAACATGTTTACCTTTTGTCATTTTTTGAATTGCACTGGATACCGACTAACTTTTTGAAAGACTTTGACTTTATTTAAAAGTTATTTTAAAACAACATGGAAAAGCAAAGTTTAAAATGAACGAAATGCATCATCTAGTTATCCAGGTATATAGATGTACAAAAGTTAATATTGGATGCATTCTCTGAAAATGAAAAAGACAAAAAAATGAAATATGTTAATTTGCAACAACAACAAATGTATGGGGCTTCTTGAATTGTCTAATTGGGTAGAGCCTATTTAGCGAGGAAACCCTTAAGAGGGCTTAATTTATACATTTTCCATAAAATTTCAAGCATGCATGAGGCTATAACTTTACTGGATCTATTTAAATTGAGCAAGTTTTAACATGAGCGTGAAAGATAATCCAACTTACCATATCATAATAAGGAAGCATGGATGCCCTGGTCACAACCTTATGCAGCTCTATTCTCTTGATACATATGAAATTTTCTAAATATGAGTTGAAGTATGATTTTGAGCCACTTCCTTTGGGATTTATCCAACCGTCATTCTTGAAAAATTCATACATTTCCTCCTAAGACATAGTTCCTACAGATTTGGTGTTATATGTGGTATCTGAAAAGAAAGTGTTATATGGGAATAGTGTCCACACGGATGCTGCTATTCCCACTAATATTGGTGGCTATCTTAGAAACAAACAATCAAAGTCTATTATTCCTTTTATGAAAATAGATGAGAGGAGAACCAAGAGGGCCAACCTGAGTCTTGCACTCGATTCCCTATCTTTCTTGATAGAGTTTTGCCGCTTGCAATTTGTCTGCTCAGCTTTAAAAGGACTTGTAGAATCACAGCAACATACTACTATGCAAGAAACAAGGATCTAAGTTCATAAATAATGCAGGATCAGATGTGCATTAACCATATACAAGCATATATAAACAAGTACACAAGAATATGGAAGGAAACAAGATTAGCTTTATTCAGATGAAAAGTAGCAAGAAGATTACAACCATGAGCTCTGACCCAGCATCATCCTCCAGTTAAGAAGCCCTTCTTCAACTCAAGCAAAGCAAAATCACCCAACACTGTGAATGTACACCAAAATACCAACATCACTTCTCCATAAGTTACAAAATTCCAGCCTCCAGATCTCTGTGATGAGGGATCCATATATAGATGATTACAGAGAGGTGAGTCATCTTTTGGATCTTGATAAGTGTCTTCTCTCTGATAGCTCCTGCTTCCACTTGGAGAATGAAGATCTCTTACTCATCCCTAGTCGAAAATGAAAATCCGTGTAAATAAAGAAAAATACATTACTTAATCTAGTGATCTATCTGGGAGTCCAGGGGTGGAACTAATAAACAACAATGTCTTCTTTCCAAATTTCAAATACAAAAAAAAGAACTAACTCTTTGAAATAATTAGAAATCAATAAAATAATCAAAGTATAAGAGTAAGAAAATTCAAAAAGGGATATCTAAGTATATGGGTTTTTAAAAAGAGTGTGTCATTCGATCAAGGAAGATGCCTCAATACTGGATATGAAAACTAAACTGATATCCAATAGTTATGAAATATTGTACCAATTGCATAAAGCAACTTAAAATAATTATGCAACCAAATTTCTTTATGAAAAAACTGAAAAAGCTTAATATTTCAAATCATAGAAATTTTATAAAAATAATTAAATGAGACTAAGAATTATTTACAATGAATAATTGAATAATTTATTTAAAATTTAAAATTTAAAATTTAAAAGGG
>APFE030707653.1:241782-255164 GCA_000404065.3 Pinus taeda
TTACAATAAAAATGGGGGTTCTTGTAGAGCTTGCAACGGGGGGCAAATCCCCCCTTACTTGGGGTTCCACCCCCTTTATTTGGTGTTCCACCCCCCTTTTGTGGGGTTTCAAGGGCAGTGCCATCGATAAAATTTTCTTAGGGTGGTTTTTACAATTTTTAGTGCAGATTTTTTTTCCTTTAATGATTTTATGGCACATGGTGGTCTTGTCAATGATTTTGTAGTTTCAGATAAGAAATTGTTGTATCTGCTACAACAACACCCAAAAATTTTAACATGTATATCTAAAATTTGGGTCCCTTTATGCTTTTCAAGGTCTTAACGGATATCCATATCAATTGTAATGGTGAGGCTCTTGTCATCGAGGCTACAAGTGCTAGTATGTCCATGAAGAAAACTACATATGCATGTTTGTCCTACTTCAACCTTAACATTAGGGTTTATGGAATTTTGCATTCATTTATTTTGTAAAGAATGTTTCAACACTACCTCTTCACTTGTGTTTAAATAGATTAAACAAATTAAGTTTCTAAGGAATTGTCAAAATATTGCTCAAGCGTGTATTTTGCATGTACAGGGTTTGAATGAAGATACAACAAGATCGGAGGGTTGATCACCATTAGAAGCAGCTTGTAATGGGAAGTGGATGATCTTAGGGAAATGATCATTTATTACTAGCTAACAATTGATAATGGATATGGTTGAGCCATAGCAAAGTCCCTTGTTGTTATAGATGTAGAAATTCTTGTTGGCACATAGGTTTCATCTCACAACACATTTGAAACCAACTTGAAACAAGGTATTTGGAAGCCTCAAATTGGACAGTGCAGGAAATTGCAGAGTCTATAAAACAATATTTTGGAAGCACTAATATTCTTGTGCACTCACTTGCAAATGGTCCAAGGGTCAATAAGCCTCTTCTTGAGGCATCAGGGTACTTTGCAGTTATCTCAACCTCACGTTATTCTTTTATGAATCCCAGTCGGTCCACAATATCTATCAAATATATTGCATCAAAAAGGATCATTCCAAGATTCAATCAAGAAATGAGTACTGTAAAAGCTTCCCCAGAAAGTCACACTAGGGTGCTTGATTTTGAAGCTGGAAGACGCTACAACATAATACTTAATACAATTTCAGCAAGCCCCTTGAGAAGCAAAGCTATAAAGGAAATTGGATATATAGATACCATAATTGAATACTCAATGGTGAATACTCCCTTGAAAAAGAAAGTGTTGCAGCATTTGCAGCTTCACCATTAGCCTCTATAATAATTGGAACAGTTGCACGTGTTCAAAATAGGATGCATGATATGGGAGTTGCAGTGGATAGTCCGTCACTTTTTACCATACAATTCCACAAATATAAAGAAACAAGACCCAAACATGATACTATTAGCAAAAAACCCATGAAGGAAGAATTATGGAGCCTCCAAAAAATGGATTCTTGAATTGATACCAGTTGCACGCAATGTCTTGGAAGCAAGAAAAATATCGATAAAAATATTTTAAAACTTCTAGATGTGATTCCTATTGTTTCTTATAGATATTAATTAATGTTTCACACTAAGTTTAGTTGGAAATTAGATCAAAACTTGTCATGGTCGAAAAAAAGGAGCTCGAAATTCATCACATGTCCATATGAAGGTTTATATTGATGAAATTATTATTCCTATTGAGTCCTTTCACCTTTGGCTCATCTTGGAAAGAAATTAACCATGAGAGAAGGATCTAAGGATTATCTCAAGGTAATGAAGCAAAAGAAGTTGGGTGTCATTCCAGCCATTGGATTTATTGCATTGGTTTCTCCTAGAATGGAGATAACATCAGATCCCCATAAAATGCAACACAATCCATACCATTGCCAGGATTGTAGCACATTTTTTAATCCATATTGCAGCAGTGTACTAGGCTCAGGATAGTGCAAATGTGTGATATTAAAGAAGCTAAATAGCAATGAAAGTGAATATAGAGCAGCAAACATAGATGACATTTGAAAATGGCAAGATCTCTCATTAACTGGTGTATATTATATTAACACTGACATGCAATGTAATAGGCTCGTCCTTGTATCTGACTCAAGAATGTCAACACTGGTTATAATGGTCAATGATGAATGCCTAGATGAGTCTCATCTCTAACATTTACAGAGTGATCTTCATGCCTTGTGGATTTCCTTCCTCCAACTACAAGGATTGGAATTGTTACATATGATCCCACAATGTCAAAGGCTAAATTGGCATCTACAGACATGATTTCAAATAATAAATCTCCAACACAGGATTCATTGAAAAGAATTATATATGGAACCAATGTCTATCTTTCATCTCTTCATCTATCGCTTAATGTTGCACACATTATGTTCTCTACCTTGAGACCATATAAAGGAGAACACCTAAAGACAGTAAGAGGCCTAACACCTTTGGGCCTAGAGTTGTTCCTTAATCATTAAAAGGCCATGTAATCATATTATACATAAATTGGAACACTTATATTTTAAATGAAACCCCAATCAACTACAAGATTTAGACATTCCACTCAACTATAGACCACACTACCCCAATACTCTTAGTAGTCAGCCACACTCAGTTGGGGCTATGACTGCACTAGGAAAAATGACTACCTAAAGCAAACTAAAATTTGCAAATAGAACCAACAATTTCATGGACCAAGGTACTAGACTCTAGTAACATACAACCTGTTGGTACCATTTCATTGCCATCCTTTTCTTCTAGAAATCCATCATTTGTCTATCATTTGCTCCCATAAACCCCTCATAGTCCATTGAAATTGATTAATCAAAGCATTATAGTTGTTATTTTACATTAAATTTAATTTGTGAATTTTTATGTTAAAAATTAGAAATTTTCAACAAAATTATAGGATGTCATGACTTTCTGTAATTGGTTTATGATGTGACACGTGGCATGGTAGGAAAATCAAAACAGAGGATAGGAACGTGATCTAGGATGTACATACATGGTGAAAGATCTATTCAACAGTGAATCTAAAGCTCCTGGATACATGGTCAATGCTGGTCAAACCCAGCCTTTTTGGTCACAAAAGCAACAAAAAGCCAGAGTTACCTAAACTGATTTCGTTTTGTTTTGGAAATCAATTAAGATTAGAAAAAACAAAAATCACCTTTTTTGTAAAAGAAAAAACATCTGCATGATAATCTATGTACATTCGATTATAGACTAGAGGGAAAGTTAGTGAACAAAACAATAGGAGATAAGCAGATTAAAAGACTGCGTATTGTTTCCTGAAAGTTGTTCTTGTGTATTGTTTCCAGAACATTGCTCTTGCATGTAATTTGATTTCCAGAAATTGATTACAGGCATCGTTCCACCATTACAATGCTTATGCATTAACTTTTTCATCACCTGAAGTTTCCTAAGTGTGTCATTGAAGCATGGACAGGCCCTACGTGGAGATTGGTATACTTTTATTTTCATTTCCATAGCATTTTCAAATCTGAATAGTGTTGAATAGAGTTTGATGTTATTTTCTTGCCTATGAGTTTATTGATTCCATTAGAAGTTCTTGCAAGTATTATTGTATGATTCATGGTGATAGCTTGAGAATTCGATTGCTAGATTATTGAACAAGATCTTGTAAAAGATTTGATCGACCATTGAATTTTGAAGTATCTCCGTGGACTCTGTTTTCATGCATTTGAGTTTTAGTGTGTTTAAAAGACTTTTTGGTTTTCATGAATGCTTAGTGTGTTAGCTGGAAAGAGCTTTTTTGAATGATATCCTTGTAAGAGGGTTGAAAACTCAGACTAGTAACACGTTGTTTCTTTAGAATAGTTAATTAAATTAGATGATCTGAGTGTTAAAGTGTGAAAGGAAACATATTTCAATCTCCTGTAAAGGAGTGTTGTAGCCTGTCACAGTAGACACTTAGTTAGGTATATGAGATCCTTTTAGTTATATAGACTTTAGACACGTGCCTCTAAGTTTACCTACCTTGGTTGACATTAAATCTAGTCTAATCTAGCACCCTAGATTAACCACTACACAACCTACAGCCTCTCATCCCTCATCAGTATGCACAATCCATGGCAATGCACCCCCTTCTCTACACCCACAATCCTCCAAGCCATGCCACTACCCATCTAGGGATTCCAATATATTTTGATGAGGGAATCTTAGAGCCCTATGGCTTCCAACAGTTTCAACTACCCTCAAGAGTCTACACATACCCATCGGCCCCATACCAGGGAAACCTATTTCCATACCTAGATCCACCAAGGGTCCATAGGGTAATAGTATTATGGGGTCATACTACCCTCAAACAAATCCAGTAGTCACAATGAATGAGAATAATGGAAGGAAAGATGGGAATTACACTAAGCTCCCTACTTTTTATATGCATGTGCCCTTTTTGGAAAATGGTACATTGAGAATCCCATTTTCCCACTTTTAGATAAAAACATGCACACTTTTGACTTTAGGCTCATTTAATAATGGCTTAACCTCTTAGGCTTAAGCCCCTCATCACCTAGCCCTTAGCCCACTTTCCCACTCACGAAGTCCTAGAACCCCGTCTCTCTTGTCTAACTTTCTTTGTAGTAGCAATATATTTAATATCAATGTGATTACATATTTACATAGTTAGGCTCAATAGCATTTCAACACATAGGCCACCTAGCCTAAAATCACATAGATGCTTTGACCTTAAAATGTATAAACATAGGCAAACAGACCCCATAATACTTATATACATGTACGCATGCAATCCCCACACATCTTGACTCACTAGACTATTAAAAAATGTAAAATTTACATGGGATTTATCCTTGGGGTGTTACAGATATAATATTGTAAAACCAAATCTAAAATCTATGTTACTAGTCTCTAAATGCCAAAATAATAAAACTTCCAAAATTAGAGTCCAATGCATAATTTCCTACAATTGGATATTTAGATGATGAAGGTTCAATGGATACTACTAAATTAATTATGGTATGCTTCAAGCATTCTTCCTATTAATTATTTCTTTGTTAGGTTATCCATTCCATGGTTACCATAAATGGGACTAATTTGATGCAAAGTAAACTTCTAATATCTATGACAAGTCTCTACTAAGCTAGAGACCATAATCTTATGGAATTCTAATGTAACATCCATGGGTTATATTTCCATGTAAAAAGGAAAAAATCAACCAAGGACATGGGACATGTATTTCAAGTTGAATGGAGGGTAAAACATCACATTAGGGGTCACCTGTGTTTAGTTAATGGCTATGGAAATTGGCATTGGCATTGGAAAAATATAAAAAGGCAATAAATGACAATTAATTAAAAGAATAAAGGAAAATAGGAGAAAATAAAGATGAAGGGACAAAAATATACATGCAAGGGAAATTAGAGAGGAAATAAAAGAAAATGAAAGAAAAGAGGAAAGGAAAGGAAGAGACGCTAGACATTAATGATAAAAAGGCACCTAAGAAATAGTTGATAGCTTTGGCTCAGCTTTTTATTAGTTTCAGAAATCAAACTCCAAGAGGAAAGAGAGAGCACTTGGACATAAGAAAGAAAGCAAGCAAAGGATAAGTAAGGAAAGTAAGGGAGTGTGAGAGGAAGTTTGGACAGTAGCAAGTAAATATAGAAAATAAATATGGATTTGCACTTAACAATGTGCATGTGTGATTTAGATTTCTAGGATTCAAATGTATGGTACATGCATTTGGTTATTTGGTAATTTTGTTTTCATTTGTGTGGGAATTTCCTAGATTGATAATGGTTACCACCTTTCCTTGTCATTTCTTGGATAACCATGATGTAGTGGGTTCTTTTTTTGGTTAACCTTTCATTTGTCAGTAGATTTTAGATCCTGGTTGAGGTGGTCTCGGGAAAATTCCCAAGGGATGAGTGTCAAGATGGGATTTCTCCTAGAACTCTTAACAGATGAGTGGAGATACAAAAATTCCTCTGGGTATGGTGAAAAAATTCGGAGGCATCCAAGCTTGTTTGGTTTTGGTGATTTCTGGACCAGTTTAGGTGAAATCATTGTGGTTGAGGGTTGAGGTGGTTTAGCCTATATAATCCCTTGTTGATTTTGTTTTGGTTTATCACATGTGATCCCACATTCATACTTGGACTATGGAACATGGATGATTGGACTAAAATAATATTTGGTTCAGTCCCAATCTATGGGCAGGTGATACATGGAAGTCCTTGACTTGGTTGCCTTTATGGATATGTTATTGTGTGATTTCTTATTAATATCTATGAGCACATGTATTGAATATTATACTGATTTATGACTAGTTTGTCATGGTTTCATTCTAGTTAAATGTTGGTTATAAGCATGGTTTATTTATTAGTATGTGATGTGCTCTTATTATGGTTATATTCCATGGTTTGATAGGCTCTTGGTCATAAATTTGAATACATAAGCTAATATGTGTTTGCTGCAACTAGCAAGAGAGGAAAATAATACTTATGGATGATTTTCTAGTGGCTTTAATGAGTTATTGTGTGATATGAACTCATGACCTATAGGTACTATGTTTACCAATTGTTTGCAGAAATCATCATCATGTGTATGTAAAGTTTCGTGCAAGATTATAGCATGAAATTAATTATACAAACACACATACCTTATTGATAGAGTTCTAGAAGGTTTTGGGTAGATCTGGCAGTTATCTTGAAGACTAGACAAAAAATATGGAATTGGGTTGCTCGTCGCACCTTATGAATTGGGAGATCTCAACTGCAACTGCATGGAGGAAGGCATATGCATGCCGCTGGATATTTTCAACCACTTGCACATATTGGATGCATGTGGGTGGGATATAGGGTCAGGAAAAGGTTAGTTCCACCTAAGGGGAAGGTCATCAACAGATTTTGTCTATGGGTGATGTGGTGCTCCTAGGAGGTTGCAATATTTTCTGGTTTGTAGACCCCACTTCCATAGCTGGAACTTGGATGTTGGGTCTTGTAAAAGTAACTATTAGCTCATGTTTACCCCAGATAGATGGTAGAAGCGATTAAATGTAGGGTAGGGTGGTTACAAAGTGGTACCAGAGCAAGGTTGTATTACTAGATCTTGGGATAGAAGCAGATTGTCATGAAGGTTTATATATTATCATGCATGCATGTCGGTCGATTTATTTTCATTACAGTCATACACATGTCATTTATTCATGCGTGATGGTTAATTGATATTATATGCATTGCGTTCATATGCATGTCAATCATTTTATTGTTGTTGTGGTTACATGCATGATAGATGCTAGTTAATTAGTGCGGTAATATGCACGTGCATCCGTTTTCATGCATGATAGTTGATTTGTTGTTATATTAATTGTGGTCACATGCATGTTGAGATTTTTCATTGCAGTTTCTTGCGTGACAATTAAGTTCTTGATATTATTGTGTATCATGCTAATCTAGACTAACTTGTGCATATGTAACAACCTCCCTTGAGATGCATTGAGGTATGGTTTTGATTATGTCTTCTATTTGGTTTATCTAACATGGTATGCTTGTAAATGAAATAGAAGGCCAAGAGATGAAAAGAAAGATAGTTGAGTAAAATGCATATAACTCCCAGTATAGACTGGAAGAGACAATGGTGGGATGGGAGAGATAAATTGAGAAATGGGAAGAGGGAGACTCTCCTGATCTAGTAGATACATTGATAAGATTGAAGGAAAATATTAGAAGTTGAAAATCGGATAATAACAAGTTTATTGAAGCATGGGAAAGGCTTGTGAAAGATCAAGAGAAGCAAGCCAAGGTTAATGCAATAATTTTCCATAGTCTTTTAAATTTGCAAAAGTAGGGACAGTTTGGAATCAGTCATGAGAATCAGCAGGAAGAAAATACTAAGGGTGCACATGGAAGTAGGTCTGAAAAAAGCTACAAGATGGATAGTTAGGATACAGTGAAGAGTGGCAGACTCTTGGATACACCTGAGAGGATCGCTAGCACTCGTAGATTTTATTCTAGTTCTACTTTTGAGATACATCATCGTCATCACTGCCAACATCCTTATAGGACAAGTGAGAGGGGGTATTTACGAGAGGAGTTCAAGAAATCCAATCCTCCTACTTTTGATGGTGAGTTGACTAAGTCAGAAGATGTCGAAGCATAGTTCCATGGGATGAGTTTGAAATTCTCTTCAAGAAGAAGTGCCTGTATGAGAGATATCATGATGGAAAGGCCAAGGAATTCTATGAGCTTAGGATGAGAAAGAAAGGATTCAAAGGTTCATCAACAGGTTTCCAGTAGCATTCCAAGGATGGATTGAGTTTGATGAGCCTCGGTTATTGGAAGAAGCCAACATAAATTTTGAAGTATTGTTATGAACAATCAAAGCACAAGCTTGATTTCAAGAGTGAATGGATGGGTAATGAAAAAACTAAAGGAAAAAGGCTTGAGAAGTGAAGAAAATATAAGGATGCTGGTGGTAAGGAAAATGTAGAACCTCATAAGAAGTTCAATGCAACTGAGAGAGGACATGGGTCTCAACCTAAGAAGCAACTGAACAAAGGTGATGTTAGGAAACCTTTGAGGTGTTGGAGATGTAGTGGAGATCATCACAGGAGGTATTATCCTTCACATCAGGGTGGCAGAGCCTCAATACATCTTGCAGCAGAATAATATCATGCTTCGAGAATGAGAAATAAAGGAGGTTAAAGTGCATGGAAGAACTTTGGGGCAGAGGAAGCTACATGGAAGATGGTTGATTATATGTGGGCATAATAGTTGGTTTCCAGTTATAGTTGAATTCATCAAGTTAATTGGAATCCCTTGAGATATGATGCATGCATGTGTCCAGTTGCAGGACAACATATTTTGTACAACTGGGCAAGGTAACTGGCATATTGTTATATTTATTAATGCATTGATATTTTTGTGTTTATGGCAGTGCGATGTAGGGAATTGCATGGAAAAAGAGATTTCCATAGATCTTGAGGAAGGCTTGGGTTTATCTTTCGTTCATGAACCCTCTGAAGCACTAGCAAACCATGGGAGTTAAGTCATGGACTCTATTAAAAGTTTTTTTCTTTTGGTGTCTTGCGATTTGTTTGTTCTTGATTTGCAGTTTTGACTATGATTGGTGCATTTCCATGTCACTTTGCTTGTGGTGTTGCTTTATTGTTTGGTTTTCCTTTTTTTCTTTATCCTTCCTTCTTGCTCTTACCTTGTATGTTTTGAGGTTCTTGGTAATTCATCTGGGAAAGAGTAAAGTTAATGGAGCTCAAGGATATTTGAGTGAAACCCAACAAGTAATAATAGACCTAGATGAAGCCCAGTGCATGAATAAAGGGAAACTAAAGGCAAGAATATGATAGCTAGTTGGGTTGGTTGGGTCCATTGGGGAAAAGGGATAGTGGAAGGACAATCATGAGAAAGGTAATCAGTAAAGGTAAAGTAAATGGATTTGAGGTTCCAGATGCCTTGGCTAAGTTGGGAGCTTTTTCTCAATATGGTGCATGAGTTGCATGGATAAAGGAAGTTCTCTTAATCTTGATCTTATGAACCTTGGTAATTGTGTCGTGATCATGATGTGTGTGTGTGCGTGTGTGTGACAGGGTCATCATGGATCATTCTTGTTGAAGAATGATTACTTTATGCAGGTGAATGGCATGAACAGATTCTTGATTTCAAGTGAGAAAGTAGCCCTGAAAGGTCTATGGGGTCAGTATCATGTGGATATGATTTTGATATTATGTGCTTATAATTATGCCTATGTTTATGTTATGGGCAGAAAATGTTGAAGGATACATAAATAGAATGAAAATAGTGTGATTTGCGGCATGATGGGACAAGCATGGATAGTGGAAAGAGCCACAAACCAATGACTTGGGTTGTGGATGCATGTACTAAGGTGTGGGAAAGACACTATAGGCAAGGTTTCCTAGTAGAGATGGTGTGGTCTTTGGATGTGCATTATTATTGTTGTGTACATGTTGTACATGCTTTCTTGTGTACATGGTGTACATGTTTTTTTGTGTACATGTTGTACATGTTTTGTTGTGTACGTGTTGTACTATGTCATGTGTATTGTGTAGTCTATGTATTGTGACATGTGTATTCATTGTGTTGTATTGTGTGTACATGTATGTATTGTGTTGTAAACTATGTGTATGTGTACATGTTGTGAAGGGATTATTTCTCAGGATCTCTGGAGCTTGTGGATTGGGATGGGATCTTTGGAGCTATGTAACAACTAAGATTCCTTGGAGGTTGTGGGTTGGAGCCTTGTAATGGCTTGTATTTGGGTTAGGTTAAGATAGTAGTCCTTGGAGCCTTGGACAGCTTGTGCAGAGACCAATATTGAGTTTTTGATACTAAGAGTAGAGGTAGTATAGTATTTGGATACCCTTTTTGTTGATATTTAGGGTAGAGGCAGTATAGTCTTTGGATACCCTTGTTATTGATATTGAGGGTAGAGGCAATATAGTCTCTTGATACCCTTGTTGTTGATATCGAGGGTAGAGGTGGTATAGTCTCTAGATACCCTTATTTCTTATGTTGAGGATGGAGGGAATATAGTCTCTAGATGCCCTTATTGTTGATATTACATATGGAAGAGAAGAGAAGACATTGGGTGCTTGCTAATTGTTGGAAACTGATTAAGTGTGTGTATGGAAAGGAAAAAGAACAAAGGTAGAAGCAAAGACCAACTTAAATATAAGCATCAATATTTTATTTAAGTTTTTAATTTCAAAATTATGAACATAATATGGAATTCTGATTTATGATGGTTGAGTTTTGAGTTAACAATATGTGATATGTTTATACATGATGGTTTGATAAAGGAGCTAATTTGATTTGTTGTGACAGAAATTAAATAAAATTGCAAGTGTTTCCTTATTGATGAGCTATCAATCAGGTATGATTTGAATTTATTACAATTCCTTTTGAGTCTAATGAAAAATATGTGCTTGGTATAAGAAAGCATGGAAATGCCAAAGTTTGGGTGGTTGGAACTGGATGCAAGAGAATTAGGAGTAGTAGCAAAAGGAATTGGACCATACAGTAGTTTGTAGGTAAATAATTCAAGGGAAGGGCCATTATGGGACAGTGGTACCCAATAGTGTCCATTGATTAACATAAGCATGTTATGACTAGTTTGATGGTTTTGAGGCAGGGACATGCCTTGGTTTTTGGACCTTCTGATGCAAGGAAACCTAGTTAAGGGGCATATTGCTTGAGGGAGTAGGAAGAAAAGAAGAGTGACCTTAGGGAACTTAGAAGGTGAGTCACTGAATGGAAGGGGGTGACCAGATTTCCTAAGGGATTGGGAATCATAAAAGAGAAGGACATGGAATAAATTTATTTCAGTCAATATCATTTCCAAATGGAATCAGAAGCACATTACGAGTGTGCCCCGAGAAAATGAGCTAGTAATTGTTTGCTAAGAGAGCAAGTAGCGCAAGTATTGTAGCATTCGATATTGGAGGTAAACTTTAATATTAGCAGTGGATTCTAGAATTATTGGGAAGGAGGTGAATCTTAGTACTTCTTTTGAGGGTGGAGGTGTGATCCTCTGAAATCCCTTGTCCTTTATGCAAACATCAGGTCCTTTTATTTGTTGTTTGAGGAAAATGTGCATATGTATATATGTGTATATATTGTATCGAGTTTTGTTTATAAAGCTCCATAAGAATTATGTTTGTGATGTTTTTAGTAGTTGCCATTGTATTTACAACACCAAGTTGTGTTTATAAAGCTCCATAAGCAATATGTTTTGTTGGTCGTAAGTGTCATATAACACCAAGGACAGTGTTCACCAAAGGTGGAGGGGTTTGTAACATCCTTAGGTTATATTTCCATTTAAAAATGAAAAAATCAACCAAGGTCATGGGACACATATTCCAATATGAATGGAGGGTAAAGCATCACATTGACTATGGAAATTGGCATTAGCATTAGAAAAAGGAAAAAGGAAATAAGCGGAAATTAATTAAAAGAATAAAGGAAAATAGGAGAAAATGAAGATGAAGGGATAGGAATATGAATGCAAGTGAAATTAGAGAGAAAATAAAGGAAAATGAAAGAAAATAGGAAAGGAAAGGAAGGGACACCAGACATCAATGATAAAAAGGAACCTAGAAATATTTGAAAGCTTTTGCTCAGCTTTTGATTAGTTTCATAATTGAACTCCAAGAGGAGAGAAAGAGAACTTGGACACAAGCAAGCAAAGGATAACCAAGGAAAGTGACGGAGCACAAGAGGAATTTTGGATAACAACAAGTTAGGACAGAAAATAGTTGTATATTTGTAGGTAACAATGTGCATGTGTGATTTATCATGTTGATATTTGAATGCATGGTACATGCATTTGGTTATTTGGTTATTTTTTATCATTATCATGAGAATTTCTTGGATTGACAGTGATTTAAACCTTTCCTTTCCATTTCCGAGATAGTCATGATGTAGTGGGTTCCTTGTTTTGGTTAAGCTTTGGATGGTCGATATATTACGGATCCTGTTTGAGGTGGTCTCAGGAAAATTCCCAAGGGTCAAGGGTGGAGATGGGATTTCTATTGTAAATCTTGACATATGGGTGGAGATAGGAAAATTCCTCTAGGTATGGTGAAGAAATTTGAAAGCATCCAATCTTGTTTGGTTTTGGTGAAAACAAGACCGATTTAAGTGAAATCACTATGGTTGAAGGTTGAAGTGGTTTAGCCTATGGAAGCCCTAGTTAGTTTCATTTTGGTTTATCCAATGTGATCCCACATTCATGCTTTGAATATGGCATGGGTTTGATTGGGCTGAAAGATTTGGTTCAGTCCCAATATATGTTCAGGTGGTATATGGAGGTCCTTGACATGTTTGGCTTTATGCATATGTTATTATGTGTTATTTCTTATTGATATCTATCAGCACATGTATTGGTTATTGTGTTGATTTTATGATTGTTTTGTCATGGTTTCATTCTGGTAAATGATTGCTATAAACATGGTGTATTTATTATTATGTGATGTGCTCTTGTTATGGTTCTATTGCATGGTTTGATGGGATCTTGGTCATATATTTGAATGCATGAGATAATATGTGTTTGAAGAAGCTAACAAGAGGGGGTGATAAGCCTTTTGGATGATTCTCTGATGAATTTAATGAGTTATTGTATAGATATGCATTCATGACTCATAGGTGTTATGTTTACCAGGTGTTTTAAAAAATGATCATCATGTATTTTCCAAGTTTGGAGCAGCAGTAGAGCCTATAATTAAGTATACATACACACAGACCTTGTTGATAGAGTTAAGGAAGGGTCTCGGTAGATCTGGGTAATTGGCCTAAAGACTAGCCCAAAAATATGGAACTAGGTTCTATCTGCACCCTCTGAACTAGGAGGTATCAGTTGCAATTGCACAGAGAAAGGCATGTGCATGTGACTGGAGATT
>APFE030707654.1:6743-21862 GCA_000404065.3 Pinus taeda
TCATATCGATTTTTGGAATATGGTGGGTCTTCAATCCAACATTAGAGTCTATGAAATTATGATTAACATTTCTTTTGTTCGCATCATGAGTTTCCTTTACTACCCTTTCACCTTTAGTAAGTATTTCTTGTAGAAAATTTGTCAAATATGCCTTCAAATCTACCATGCCTGTCTTTAAATCTATCTTCAAATCGTCCATCCTAGCTTCCATGTCATTCATATTAGCTTCTACATCTTTCTTTAAACCATCCATCTTAGATTCTGTTACTTTTTGTGGGAGTGACATTTGTTGCACCTGGTCTTGTAATTTTGATATATCATGTTGCATTTCTTCCTCTTCTTCATAAGTCATGCTAGAGCTTTCAGGTTGCTTACTAGGTGTTTGCATTTTCTTTCCTCAGGGCATTAGTTACTGATAATAATGCTATACTATGCCCTTTGAATTCCTTCAAAATAATTTATCAAACCAAGCTTAAGCAAAAATTTAAAAAAATGTACACACCTTTTTTCACTTTGTAGGTGCTCGATATTGCCTCTGATGTATCTCTATAATTTCAGATCATCTAGTTCTGAAATTGTGATCTATTGTAGCCCTCTGTGTCCTCTTTCCAATGCCACCAGTCTGATCCAGATTGGATTCTCCAAGGAAGAGTTTTGCCAAATCTCCCATAGTGACCTGATTATAGACTAGTTCAGTAGAGCGAAATTGTAAGACATGCCACGTGTCCCTGTTTCAACCTTTGGCTCTGAAAAATATGTACACGAAACTACAGTCCGTCCTCTTTTTGTACCTTCTTACAAAATTTCAATCCGATGTTCAGAGAGAAAGTTATGAAAGTTTTCCCCAGGTCACTTGTTTGGAATGTAATTCAGGAGTTTGCAAAAAGACTGACTTCCTTAGATCATATCTCCGCAAATATAGTGCAAAAAGCTATGAAATTCGGACCCAAGCTTCAGTGTGATTTCTTCTCAAATGGGTTTTTTTTCGCTTCTGAAACGTTGCAGAAAAAAGTTATAGCGAAAATTCCACGATGACCTATTTGGAGCAGCGAAACCCTAGAATCCAAAGCTCTGATACCAAATGTTATGAAACTAGCTCACAAAAAGATAGAAAAGATAGATCAACACCTTAGAATTCAGCCTCTTCGAGGGGGCAACCTCCTTTACATTACAACAATGAATGATTCTTTGATGATTCAAATGACAAAACCTCCTTTCTATATATAGGAGTCTAAGGATTCACAATATAACCCAGCCAACCTAACAATAATAATATAAAGGCACAAAAAATGACAATAGAGGGATTCTATGGGGCACAGTAATAACAATATGGGGACAATAGGGGCACAACAATATTAATAAGGGATACAACTACAATAGTAACGGGGTAATCACTAGTATTATAGGGACCTAATAGTTTGTGACTATGAGGGATGAGGATATACCTACCCATTTTGAAAATTTTGGCTTGGTAGCCTTCAAAATCCCTAAATTTCCCATTAGCGAGCTTCTTAATAAAAAAATCCACTTCTTTCAAAGAAAACATGTCCTCTTTTATAGGAGTGTTTAAGATGTATCCAATGGTGTCCGAGGAGTCATAAATATCCTTAAGATAAATGTCCCAATTATTTAATGGAATTGAATTATTTTCTTTTGTTTTACAAATAAGTATATTCCTCCAAAAATTTCTAGGCCCATACAAGCCCAGTGTTGAAGATTGAGCTATAATATCACCTATAAAGTATCCTATCCCACTACCAAATTATTACAACCTCTTGTTGAGGCCTAATTCTATGCCAATTTTCCCTAGTAACACGTGTCAGAAAAAAATCCTTATGGCATGTTTCCATACATAACTAAATGCATGTTAATATGCAATGCATATGCACAGTTGTATCTAAGTTAATATTCAAATGCATTTCATAGGAATATATGAATTATTTGCAACAGAAAATGAATAAAAACAAAATTTATTAATACTTATCTTTTAATTGTTCCCAATTGGTTGCAACCCTTTAACATTCCACCCACGAATAAACCATGCTATTTATTTTGTTTCAACAATGGGTTTGTAGGTTTTAACCCCGTATAGAAATTACCTTCATACAAATTCTAAAAACATAAAATAAACAATGGTGAGAGCATAAAACATAAAATAGATATACACAAATATTTTTCACTAGATCCCAAAACCGGGACTACCAAATTGATTTTTCATTATATTCCTTTCAATGTTACAATACATATATATACATGTCGAAGCATCCATAACCCCAATCCATTAACCCTGGATTAGAACATAATCGTAATTCCCTTGACATGATCTACAAAATACCATGGACAGAAAACCATCATGCCCAAAACCATGTGTGAAATCCATGCATAAAACCATAGGTAGGTCCATCCACCTAATATAGGGTCCAAAAAAAAAAATTCCTATGCATTGCGTCGGATCACGTGGAGGGGGGATACTGACCCCCTTCATACCCCCCAATAAGGGGGGTAGTGCGTGGGGTAGTCATGGAAAGAATATAACACAACCCAACAGGGTCACCCTTGATCTGGGGATTTGACTCCATGGGAATCAACTTGCTCAAATCCTGGTACATACCTAGTATAAAAAATTGACCAAGGTATCAAACTTGAAAGCCTCCAACCATCAGGCTCACATTCCCCATCAACTTGCACCTAGGTGGTTCACACCCTCTCTACACATGCAGTCCCCTGGGTTGTGCGACCACCTTCTAAGGCATCATAATTAGTCGAACATGAATGATCTATATCTCTATGATTTCCAAGAGTTCCATTGCTCTCATAGGTCTTTTAGTGACCCTTCTAGGCCTTCATAAATCCAATGTATTGAACCCGACAACCTCCATCCAACAGGCTCACATTCCCCATCAGCCTACACCCATGTGGTGAACACCCTTCTTTACATATATAGTCCCTCAAGTTATGCCACCACCTTATAGAGCATATTACCTAATTAGATAGCAATGTTCCAAAGTATTTTGGCTTCTAGGAGTTCCACTACCCTCACGAGTCTTCCAGATACCCTTACAGACTTTCATTCCACCAAAGCCTCCATGCTTCCATGACTATCTGTCATAATGGATGAATAGGAATAATAATATATAACCATGTAGGAAAATCCCCTGTCGTAGTTCCAACATGCCTCTTTTATGTGCATGTCTTTGATGTGCCACTTATGACACTTTCCCAAGCCACTTAATGGACCTTGGTTATTTTTCATGTGCATTTTCTATGATAATTTAAACCATATGTGCATCTTCTTAATCTTCCATGGAGTCTCATCCCCTCAATACTTGTTTCACCTTTTCAGTATACAACTATTATATTTTTATTAATGTGGATGTGTTCTCATAATTACATTATCAGGCCTTCTAGCCTCAAAACACATATAAATGTAAAACATGTGCACACGGGCATACAGGCCCGAAAAAAAACACACTCATGCACATGGGAACAATTCCCACCATAACACATTTACACACATGCACCTAGGCACAACAAACCTCAAAATATGTCCTTGGATCACCAAACTATTTCTACATATACATGCCATTTACATACTAGGGGTTGAATAGGGGTGCTACTTTGATAAGTTGAAAACAAACTAAAATTTCCTTCCAAATGATAGAGACATTTGTGAGTGATTTATTGGGAGTCCCAACCTAGTCTTCGATTGAGCCTAGGTAAATGTATTTCATATGTGCCACCGAAGTTCATAAACTTTGAGTAGAAAGAAGCTTCCATCCAACTTTTGCTACAAGAGATTTGGAAAAATGAGGAATGTTCTTTAATACCAAAACATGCCAATCCTTTGGTAATATAATCCTATCCTATTTTATTATTATGATCCTTGTGCTTAAAAAATGAAAAGAAAAAATAAACTATAATCCACGTCAAGGGGGAAATCTCCTTTTACAATAAATATAATAGACAAGGAAATATTTGATGATCCTAAGAATATGTCTCCTTAGTATATATAAAGGAAACAAAGGATGCTATTATAATAAAATGGGAACATGACGGGTTCTAGTTTGCATAAAAATAGAACAATAGAAATGTAATCACTCAATAATTAGGATGTAATAAGGTGTTTTTGGGTTAACATGGGGCTTATATAGGGATTAACGTGCGCCTCCCTTTCAAAGAAGTGTTGTCCGCAACACTTGACTATATGTGGATGTTTTTGCATGAAAAACACATCTTCACATTTCAATTCTTCCACTGGTAGGTTCTTCCATTTGATGAGGTACTCAGTATTGCTCGATTTATCAGATTCTTAGTCCTTGTCTCCAAAATTATTTTTGGTTCTAGTATTATTTCCAATCCTCTGCAACACCTTATAGGGGCCATAATACCTCAAAGCTAATTTATTGTCTTTCGTTTGTTGCTTGATGGATATCTATGTATATGCTTGTAGTCCCACAAATACCCAATACCCCACTTCAAATTCCCTTTCATTGTGATGTTCATATGCTTGTTGTTTCATACTATTTTGTGCCATATCCTAGTTTTCCTACAATAGTTTGAGAACCTCTTATTGGTGTTGGGTGTGGTCCTCTATTTCTTGAATATTTACAATCCGTTTCAAGTTTGATGTGATGGATGGAGGATGATATCCATAAAGTTCCATAAATGGTGACATTTTTTTATGAAGTATGGAAGGATGTGTTGTACCACTATTCTGCCAAGGGCAACCATTTGACCCAATATGTTTGTTTATTAGATGCAAAGCAACATAGATATCCTTCTAAACAATTATTCACAATCTCATTTTTCCCATACGTTGAGGATGGTAAGATGAGTTATGAGCCAATTGGGTACCCAAAAAGGAAAATAAATCAATCCCAAAATTTCCATGGAAAATTGGATTTTGTCACTTACAATAATATTTGATATTCCATGTGTTAATTTTTGAAATTTCGATCAAATTTTACCTTAGACAACACAAATGACCAAGATAATGATTGCATTAGGTTCCTATTTTTGAGAGGACCAAAATTGACCTAAATATCACCCAATTTGGTCAAGCAAAAGTTGAGTTATGAATTATTTTATTCATACATGTATTATGGAATGGGTCGGCCCTAACCACATGAGTAACTACTTGGGGTAGTCTTAACCCCAAGTGACCCCTCAGGAAATCCTATAAATAGAAGAGACCTCAAGATTATTTGGACACGTCTTCTCTTCTCTTTCTTCTTGGTTCACACAGGTTCGACGGAAGGAGTTCACACAAGGGTCCAAAATCACAGGAAAAAGGTTTGCTTTGAGTTAAGGTTTTTTGGATATCAAACAGTGGCATAGAACAGGGAAATTTAGTCCCTGTACGTTGGAACACAAGCCTATGAGAGCGACCAAACACCCATGGATGCTAGCACATAGTATTATGGGAGAGACTAGGGTTTCATAGGAAAATTTGGAGGTATCTATCCATGGTCGCTTGCACAGAGTAGTCCTGAGAGCGATCAGGTTGTCCCGAACGCATGCATAGTAACTTCAAGGGAGAAACCAAGGGTTTTAGGCGTGTTTCACCCTGGTTGGATGTACACAGTCTTACTGAGAGTGACCAAGTAGCCACAGTTGCCCTCATAGAGTGACCAGGGAGTTTCGGTCACACACAAACAGTTTTGATGAGAGTGACCAGAGTTTAGATCTAGGGTTTGACATATTGGCTTCAGTTGACTTCAGTGATCTGATAGATCTAGGTTTCTCTCTGTTGTTATACAGATTTGTAGATCTGTAGATTTGATTTGTTAGTATCCACTGCAAACATATGTATTGGGCTCATTGGAAGTGATAGCAGTGCCGAACAATGTTTGGCACTGACAATAGTATGCAACAGTTGGCATCAGTTTGTGACAACACATTACAACCATTAGTATGAGGGTTTTGATTCCTAGCATAATTAGATCTATTTCATGGATATCACTATTATTTTTTGCATAGATAAAGTTATGGATCATTGTACTCTCTTTTGCTGCATCATTTGATGAAAATCTAAGAAGAAGAATATTTGCAAGGGTTTTCCCCATAGTGGGTTTTTCTCTAGTCGCAGACCAATCCCGATGTCTCTATGTTTGTGCATGCTTTTCTTCTACTATTCCTTTTATGTTCCGATGCATTGATGATGATGATGATGCTATTTCTTTATGTATAATTTCATATGATGATGTATAATGGTGTAGATCTAAATAATGTAATGATCATATGGGGTGAACTTAATGCATTAATGGTGAAATGAAATTATCAAAGTAAAGAAAAATGTCGCCCTAAGAAAATTCATCATGGTATCGGAGTTGGGCTGAAGAAAAGTCATGGAGATCACCTCGATGATGGCACCTTTTATGGAAGCATGAAGAGGTTGGTTGAGACCTAAAAGAATTCTATGGTTTGAAGAAAACCCTAGGCAATATTGGTAAATGGACCATGAACATTGATGGCTCTTGAATATTTGTTCAAGAGGGAGAAGATCACCTCTCATTGAAGATAATTATTTCTTGACTTATGATGCTTCTTACTTGTTTGACTTATAGATCTGATGATTATGTGTTTCTTGTACTCCCTACATTTGTATTTGAGTATATGGATGTTTCTAACCTCCTTGATGAGAGGTGATGACCAGATCCTTTTTAAGGATCATTTTGAGATGCAGATTTGGAAAGCGACAAAGAGGTACTTGATGAAAAGATGAAAAAGTGCTTCAAGCGGCCTATGTCTAATGAGTAGGTTCTCAAGTATTTGAATACCATAAGGTATTCATGGTATGTTGTGTTTCAGCTATTGGCTCAATAAGCCCTAAGGTATGATGAGAATGTCTCTTTCTTTAATGGCTCGTACATGCATATGAAAGCGACTTAGATATATGTCTCCTATGATGAAATTATGCACTTGGTGTTGAACATTTTGACCTTCTTGAGTTCCATGAGACTATCTAATGTTGATACATTAATACTCTTGATGTTTGGCTAACATCTATGATCTATCTGTCGAATATCTTGATCCTATAAAGAAGGCTAGTACCTTGGCTCTAGTAAATGATACTCTTGATACTTGTCATGATAGATTTCATATAGAAGGATAACTCACTGGCTCCAATACATGAGTCTGTTGATAATTCTTGTAATAAGCTTGATGAAAGCATATGGAAAGAGAGGTTGACACTCTTTTTGTTTTGGAAAAGTTTTTTTGAATGACCTAACTCTATCTTATTGGTCATGAGGAGCATGGTAACCCTGATGTGAGAAGTATAAATGTAAGATTGATAAGTAGATCTCTTACTAAATATGGTCATGTCTTGACATCATATGGTTAAACTGAATGTCCTAACTTGATGGAGTGACTTGATAGAAAGTGTTATTGTGTTCATAATATTTGACATATGATGTTGCATCTATCTGCTACTTTAAGTCTAACTTTTGATGAAAGATTGATGTCATGATATTGACAGCCATATATTTATGATCTAACAGATCTGTTGCTGCATGACTCAAGTAGAGACATGTTTCTTACATGAATGAAAATGAATGATGCATATTCCTAGTCAAAGGGAGAATCTCTTCTCAATATTCTTACCCTTATTAGTATTTGTATTCTATGCTACTAAAGTATGATTTATGTGCATCTGGCAGTATTGATCTACAACAGAGTCTTAGAACTAAAGCGCGTGCAAAATTAGGGTTTCTTCTCTGGACACAATCACAGATCTATGAGATCTCGTCCCTAGACGCATACATGCTAAGGCCTAGACAACCTCCAGGCATCTAAAGTCACTCTCATGCTAACCTGAAGGGAGGGACCAGAGGTTTGACTTTTGTTGACCATCATCTGAAGCTTTTTGAAGCTGCTGAACTTTGAATCATGATGTCCCTGACATATTCTGCCATTGTTAACTAATTTCTGAAGTTGCTGACTTAATTTTTTGATCATATAATGAATTAATGTGCATGAAATTGGATGGTCACCTAGAAGATATCAACACCATAGATGTATTACAGATAACAACAAGATATGCTAGCAGGAAAAGCTTGAATGTTTACCATAACATGAACATGTATATTGAACTTGTGTTTGTAGGTGACCGGGACATACATATATATATGTCACTATGTTTGTGCTACATAAGGATGGCATGAATTGGCTTACTGATATATATGAACAATGTTTTGTCATGATGCTTGACAATAAATTTGAATTGATGATTGAGAAATGCTTTAACTATAGATCTCTCTACAGAAGCAAATTTGGAATTAACCTGATAACTAATGATTTGATTTGATGATTGTTGATTTGCCCCGATGTCTATGCTATGTGGGAATAATGACTTATGTGAGTATTCAGAAAAATGATTTTGTATTAGCCTCTTCATTCTGTTGTGGTGAAAACACAACCCCCCCATTATTGATTTGCTCAATTCAAAGAATGGGGACCCTTTCTATAAAAATTTTGGCTAAACACCTTTTTGGATTTTTATTCAGTTGATTGTCTTATTTTCGTTAATTTTTCATTTTCTTTGGATTCTTGTTTTGATTGCTTTGTTAGAATTGATTTTTTATAAGCTTCCCATTGACGCTTGTTTCGCCTCATTTGGTCAACTGGTTTGAAAATGGCACTCCTTTGAAAGTCTGATTATTTATGTAGCCTGGGTTAAAAATGCATAAAATGTAGAATATTGCAGTTTGTAAATAAATTAGCTCAATAATGCATTTATTTTAAATATTAACCCATAGCAAGTTTTTACTAACATTTTTCCATTTTTAGTTATGCGGCCAAATCATTAATTATCGGGATTGTTAAGAAATTCACTCCAATTTCCAAATCAAATCCTAATCTCGAAAAACCCAAACATTCAAGTGGCTGTAGTTTATTTTTATTTTTTATTCTTCAAGTAGCTGTAATTTATTTTTTCATTTATTTTCTAAGTGGCTGTAGTTTAAAAACTTATATTCATAAAAATAAAACAAAAACAAAAATTTATGTTTAATTTTTAATTAATTAAATTAATTAATATAATTAAATATAATTAATTTAATTAAATTAAAATAATAAAACCAAAAAAATATATAATAAAAATTGTTCCGATCGCATCGGGGATTTTAATCGGCTCGGAAGTTTTGTTCGGAACACATTTTAAAAAGTCCCGATACCCATCATACCCCAATACGATATCGGATCGGGATTTCACATTGTAATAAAACCCCGATACCATATCCTCCCGCCCGATTCGCCGATACAAAGGGAGGACTGAAGGGCATTAACTAAAAGTTTAAAGATTCAATTTTTTGAATTTTGATGCGATTACTCCATCGCATCGGGAACCATCAATGCATATAAGTTCTATGCCCCCGACCGAAAACTTTTCTCGATCCGATAAGTCAAAACATTGACTTTCTCCATACGTTGCTTTAAAATGGGTTATGTGTTAACATAAAGTGAGAATAGGTTTAGTTTAAAGTGTTTAAATATTTAATATAGTATGGTGAGAATAAGTTAGTTTAAAATAATGTTTAAATATTTAATATATTAAATTTTAAATTAGATAAATTAGTTAATATATAGAATTTAATTAATTTAATCAAATTAAAATTTAATTATTAAATATTTAAAGTTAATTAGTTTATAAATAAATAGATTATATTAATTAGTTAGATTAAGATTAATTAATAATAGTTTATTAATTAATTAGTTTAGGTCATAATTGATAATTAAATTAGAATTAATTATTAGATAATTAGAATTCTAATTTAGGATTTAATTTTTAATGAGAATTTTGATTTTTTTTAGCTTAGCGACAGAATTTCCAGATTCATGACAGATTTGATCCATCAACTTTGGAGGCTCATAGATTGAGTTATACTTGGCCAAATGAGGCCCAGGATGGCTCATTGGAAAGAGAAAATCAAGGAGAACATTTTGGAGGAGGTTTTACTAACAGATTTAATCATTTATTGGGTCAAAAATTAGGCAGAAGATCAAGCTACGAATTTTGAAAACAAAATCAATTTTCCGAGTTATTTTCTTCATTTTCATTTGTCCAAAACCTCTTCTAATTGCAGATCCATTGGTTAATCATATCTCTGGCCAATTAAACCATCCCAGACATCAAGAGAAACTTTATATTTTATTTTCAATAGAATTTGATTGGATTTGATTTAAATGCCAGCAATGCCATGTTGATTTTATTGTTGCATTTTAATTTATTTTGATTTCTTTTTGCAGGAAAACAATGGAAGAAATATGGAGAAAAAGATCTCAATCAATGAGAATGCTCCAACAATTGAAGATCAGAATTTTGAGCAAGTAAAATTGGATTTAGCAGATTTCTCTTCAACAAACTCTCCTCTCCAAAATTCCTTCACAAATATTATAAATAATAGATTGCAAAATGTAATACGGGGTTGCTCTCCTCTACAATTTTAGACTTCTAAAAGCACTATTGTAATTGGAATTTAGAGTTGTAGGAGGGAGGAGAGAAAATCTCAGATTTGGGGATTATTGAGGATTTTCCCTTTGTATATTGAATTATGCATGAAGGGCAAAGCTTGCACTATTGTGGCTTTAGCTTTGAAAGTAGAAGTTCAAGCAATGTAAAGAGCTGTTGGAGACCAAGGACAAAGAAATGGATGCAATAAATTGGTATTTCTAATACTACTGTTTCAAATATCAGTTTCATTTTATGGTAACAAGAATGTCTCATTTTATTCATGTTTCCGCACTATTGTCAATATGGATAATTTGTCTCAATATTGTTATTAGGTATCTCTTTTCTTATGAATTAAAATATGATTTCTGAGTAACTATTTACTCAGAAATCTGTCTTATAAAACTGATTTAATGAATGGTAATGTGTTGTGAACTATTTCCACATGTCATTATTCAATTATTGGATTTACTGATTTGATAATTAATAACGTTTTTGTCAACTACTTCCTGAATGTTGTCGGTTTATTATTTCAGTTAAGAGGTCTCAATAAGATGTGTTTTGGTAACCATAATATCAGTTAATTGAACTACTTCATTAACTTGATATTCATTATAAACAAGACATGTTTAAATCCCAATATTTTAATTATCTTGCTCTTAGTTGGGTTAGATCTATATCTGTCTAATTAAGATAGGATTTAGATTAGTTTATTTTGCTTGCATCATAGAATAAGCTTGCATTTAGAGTAAATTCTACATTCTTTTAAGTCCTCTCCTTAAAGAGGCAAAATTTTAGTTGTGGCTTGGCTGAACTCAAATCAGCTTAAGGGTCATTCTCTTGCCTGATCAGCAAGAAGAAGTGATCTGATATCCTTGTCTATTGGTAGGTAAAGATACATCATAAACCAATAGCAATAGGGAGAAGGTAACTGGACCTAGTTAAACCAGTCGGAGCCACCACACCAAACGGAAAAGGAGCTGTTTTAAGGTCCGCACTGGGTGGTTATCCCCTAATGTTGTTGGAGCGATTTTCGAGGCATCAACATTTTTGGCGCTAAAAGGAGGGCCTGAGACTTGTTGTCTATTGGAGTCTTTTCAATTTTAACATTTTGTTTAAATCACGATGGCTCCTCTTAAGCTTCCAATTTGGAGTTGCATCCATGGACGTGCATCTTCCAACACTCCACCCGAAGTGGTAAGACTCTTGTCTTAGGTAAAGTTCAATGGTAAGAGAAATTCTTCTGCTTTTAATCATGTCTTTCAATTTATTCAAAATGTTTCAAATTACGATTTTCAAGGAATTGATGAAGGCATCTTATGCAGAATTTTTACTCCCACATTTGCGGCAAAAGTCAGAAGCTGGTGTAGAACTCTTCCAGTGGCTTCAATCCACAGCCGGGATCAATTTGTTACAATTTTCATTTGTAAATTTGACGGCTATGATTATGAACAGGTATGTGAAGAAATTGAATATCTACGAAGGTTTGAAAATGAGTCTGTTAATGATTTTAATATTCGATTTCATTTGAATTGTTTAAAATTTAAAGACGAAGATAAACTTATGGAAAAAGAATCATTAGATTGGTTTGAATATATTTGTTCTCTTCCTCCCATTCCCAATCCATATGAAATTAGTTCAAGTTTTGTTTCATCCCCTTCCAACATAAATGAGAATTCCAATTTGGATGTGCAAATAAATGGTGATGAAGTGGTTTCACAAAGCTTGGAAAATATTTCCATTCAAATGCAAGAAGACAATAACAGAAATTTTGGAGAAAAAGCCGCCTTGAAATCTGAAAGCTACTTTGAAGTAAATTCGGAAAATCAAATCGCAAATTAGAAAGTACAACCAGCAATCAAAATACAAATTGTTGTACAAATTTCTGAATTTCTCCATGATGAACAAATGCCAAAATCAGATAAGCAAAGCAGTGTTCTTCAAGAAAGCATACGCACACAAAGGAATGATCTGCAATCTGAAATTTACATAGAGCATAATGCACAAGAGTTCTCAAACAGAGACAGTTTTAAATGCATTGTTTCAGGTTCACATTTTTCCCTTTATCCTGATATTTTCAATGATGGTAATATTTTTCCTCTTGGTATTAATGATATTCCGGAAATTAAAGAGGATGATTTAAATGAATTACCATTAAATTTTTATCAAGATAAAGAAACAATAATTGATCATTCTTTTGCCACTGATGAACATGAGATTTTTGTTCCTCCTTGTTTAGATATATTGGATGAGATTGAAGGGAATTCTACAGAATCTTGTGAGGTCATTTATGATGATTACTTTGATATTGAGGATGTTGATTTTTCTCAAGATAATCCTCATGATAAAATTCAAATAACATCTATAAATGAGGAACGTTTCAATGTAGAAATTATTCCAACCCATCCTCATTTTAGAGTAGAAAATTATTTTTATGATTTCATTTTTTTTTTCCATTGGAAAAATCGTAATCTTTCATTAATATTGAAAAATTACATGTTGTAGATTCCTTCCGGCATATGCTGTAAACCAATTTCAAAAAAATTACTCAGAGAGTATGCAATGATCCTTCATCACCACGCAGGGTGTATGGATACAAGAAATAGCATGTGACACAGAAAAAATAAAGATATTATGTACAAGTGGGGAAAAGTTAGACTTTTCGCCCTTTTTTCTTCTCAACTTTTTTCCAAACCCCCTGTGGTTCTGTTGCAGTAATAAGTGCTAGTGTTGTTTTAGCCACAGGATGTGGAAATTCCTTGTCAGAATCTGACGATTCTGATGTGTGTTGACATTTATTTCTGCCCATATCCATAGTATCTGTTGATGTTACCCGTGCTGCATCTATATGTTCCTGTGGGTTTATGTCCTTTTCTGTTGGTTCTTTACTCATCTGATTAGTCTGGTTGAGATCATCAAACTCCATCTCCTCTTCCTCCTCATCATCTGAAACAGGTGGGGGAAATTGCCATCCCCTTGCTTGCTTTTCTACTTTCTTCTTTCTTCGATTATCTTTTTTGGTTGTTGGACATTTGCTTTGAAGATGTCCTGTTTGTCAGCATATTCGGCATCTGAAAGAAGTGTTTTCATAGTCTAGAATCTGTGTCCAGCTCCTCTGTTTATGCTTCAACTGTATCTGATCTGGTAGGCCCTTGCTGAGATCAACTTCCACACATATTCGTGCAAAAGCAAAAATTCATTCCTCCATTCACTGGGTGTCCATTTTGATGTAGTGTCCAATAGTGTTTCCAATTCTAGCGAGTACTTGATCATTCCAGAGATGTATTAGGAGATTGTGTAGTCTCACCCAAATCGGCATCTTGGAAACAACCATTGTGTTTGCATCGAATTCTGGGAACCAAAGTGTGATGAAGAGTCCCGTGGATCCCCAGAACCAAGGTCCATCCTGTATTACTTTCTCTCTGTCACTAGCTGATAGGAATTTTACTATGAAGAATCCTTTAGAAAAGAGATGTATTTCACATTGCATGGTCAAGTTCGTGAAGATCCAGTGAAATAGATCCACCGGTTTGGGCCAAAAGCTATTAAATCTGCAGATTATTGCTTGCCTTTCATATGTATTATAGTGCATATCTATTTCTGGTGAATCTATGTTGTATTCTGGAGTATGATTCAGCTGTTCCACAATGTAGGGCTTGGCATCCATACCTGTTTGATTTGGTGCTGCTTCTTCTGTGTTTTTTCCTTGTAGGATGTTTTTGTAGGATATGCTGCCTGGTTTTTTCCCTGAACCTGTACCACTTCCTTCAGCCCTGTAAGGATTTCTGTCCCTAACAGATGTGCCCCCTCTTATTCTCAGATTGAGAATGCTTGTTGATAGAGGTACAATTTGGTATTCCCAGAGATATTTTGTATCTTGAAGTGCTCTGCCCCCATGTATCAGATCTTGTGATATGATGGGGTATCCCAGCTGTTGAGTTATAACTTCCTGCATATGCTTAACAGTATCAGTTTCTTTTACCCAGATTAGTTTCGATTTTCCTTCTGGGGGCTTTATGAATACTTGGAATCATCTTACCAGGGATCCCAATCTATTATTCGGCGGATCTATAGCAGAGGTTTTTTTCTGGGTCTTTTGCTTACCCTTAATCAGTGGTTGGGCTTCTGGATCTGACCAGGGATGGGGTCGATCTACCATGTGGCGGACAAGATCGGAGAGCCCAAGGCTCGATCTGTGCATAGTCAAGGTAAGTGTTGCCCAAGAGAGTCGGTCTGCCACAGGGTTGTCCAGATCTAATTGCCCGGGGCCCGATCTGTACATGGTGTCGCAGAATGATGGGTATGGCGCCCAATCAGCGCTGAATAGCAGTTGTATATCCAGATCGGCGCCATAGTATAATAGATCCTCGATCTGATATGCAAAGATCTGGAAAATGCCTTCATACCTTTGACAGGTGCTGTGATTTATCGTTCTGGGGTCTTCATTGTTACTTGAGACAGATCCTCCGTCAGTCGTATTTTCGCCGGCAGCTACGGATTTGGGGCGGACAGTCCAAAGTCTGGGCCATTTCATAAATTCTTCCCTCTCTCCTGTACCGATCAGGGGTTTATCTGATTCGAATTTAAACAGGAACGCAACGAAATACAGAGGTAACCATATACACAAATATGCAGCGGAAATAATACTTCATTTCATTAATGGAAAATA
>APFE030707663.1:22197-34262 GCA_000404065.3 Pinus taeda
TTTATATTGATAATATAGATATATTAGTGTAGGATGTAGGGATCAATGTCTTCTCACCCTGTATCGGCTAGCGGTGGCTAACTGTGTGCTTCCGGGTATCCAGCGGTAGCACTACAGCATGCATCCATCATCGACATAATCGTATGAAGCTAATTCGCGTAACCAAGCTCTACCGCAGATGTTCTTCTCAGGTTCGGTCTGCTGGTCTATTGTTTGTCCACCTTGTACTTCTTCTTCTTTTCAATGCGGGAGAATAGTTTGAATTGGACGGTAATGCTATAATGCGGGCTGACTCACTGCAGCTAAGTCCAATTAAAATTAAAATTCATGGTTTTTGTTTTTTGTTTTTTACAAATATTGTATTTGATTTTGTATAAAAATTATATAACTAATGTAAATAATCTGAACAATATATTAGTCTCAGTGTAAATTGTAAATATGTAAATATGACTGGGAGTAAATAGTATCATTAATGTCGTAATTTTTAGATAACAATTTAGAACCATAAGAAGCTTCTTCCTAATATATAATCATACTGTGAATATCTCACAATTTATGAAGACCATATGTTCATAATATAAACACACTGATTTTTCTTGCTGAACAAAAAAATAATAGGAGCGGACTCGCTGACTCACTGAATCGGGAATGCTGAAATGGGTGAACAGAAAGAAAAACAATAACAAAGCTAAAAACATAGATGAATGGGTGATGCGCCTATAAGGGTAAGGTTAATGATCTACAATGTTATCCCAAGAGTTAAATCTTTTTGAGAGGCATAATGGATAAAATTTTAGAAATGGTTTACAAGTGGAGAGTTGTAATTGTATGTGATTAACAAATTTGCTATTATTTATATATCAAATCCATGGTAATTATGGAAAAGCTTTCACAAGTAGCATTATAGCATTATAGACAACTGCCATTAGACAACTGCTTTCACATTAAGCATCCATTATAGGCAACTGCTTGAGCTTTCAAAAGTAGCATTATAACATTATAGACAACTGCCATTAGACAACTGCTTTCACATTAAGCATCCATTATAGGCAACTGCTTTCATATTAAGCATCATGCTTTCATATTAAGCATCATGTTAATTCTGGAGAGCGTGAAGTGGAGGCCTCTCAACCCATTGGTTTATTAAATAAAGTGTCACATCATCTTTAATATTTCTATCTATCTTTACTGATACGGTGTTGAGGGGTCTTATTCGTTGCTCCTCTCGAAATAGGATAGGATGTGGTGGTCATTGCAAATTGCGCCCACTCTACGGGCACTCATGATGGTTTAGTCACGATAGAATGACTCCTGCATTTCGGCCCATAGCCCACAGACAGATGTTATCCATAATCCTTCGTGCATTTCACAATCCACAGAGAGATATTATCCTTCGGCCCATAATCGACAGACAAATATTATCCATAATCCTACCCATACACAGCCATCCCCGCGACCGCGAGGCCTATAAATGGAGGCTGCATTAGAGGTTATCTATCATTCCACCCAGCATTTCATTTCCCATTGTATATATATATATATCATTCGAGATGAGGTACTCATTTAGCTTTGCATTGGCAGTAATGGTAGTAGCCCTGATGGTGGGCACTGCGGTAGGCAGGCCCAAAACAAAACTCGTATCGTCTGCGTGTAACACACAGAAGATCGAAAGCGGAAGTCCTTTTTTTAGTACTCTCGCATCCCTGCTCACAGACCTAGAGGAAAACACTGCCTTCAGCGGTTACGACTACAAAGCGTCGCGAGCAGGCTCACCCAGCGCCTATGGGCGTGCGATTTGCAATCAGGAAATCTCTCAGTCTGATTGCACCGCCTGCCTTAAAAACCTTGGCGGCCGCATCAGAAACATTTGCGACAACGCCATTGGTGCTCGAGTTCAGCTAACTGACTGTTACATGCAATACGAGCAGTACCGCTTTTAGTTATGTCAACGTCTACGCATCTAGTATCTCATATGTATATCTGTGTTTACGTTTGTGTCAATAAAGCGTCTCACATGATTCTCTGAGCAAGAGAATCTAAATCCTTCATATCACATAATAAAGCTATGGTGCAGTTATGTGATTATTATTATTGTTACGAAGAAATTTTGAGAATATATTTTTATATTTTTAAAATATAATAATTTTTTTTAAGAAAAAGGTCAATAAATATTGAAATTTTAGATTAGACCTGATTTTCTCTATCAATATTTCTTATTGTGCTTCAAAAATTATATGCCTAAAGTTTTATGAAAATGAATAATAATATTAATAATTAAATTTTTGCCATGAACCAATAAATAATGAAAATGAATAATAATAATCAAAATTAAATTCTTGCAATGAATTAATCAATCATTTATAGGATTCTATAAATTAGATAATATTAATTTAAGATACGATATGTTTCAAAAAAATTTAAATTAATATTAATTTATTTTAATTTTAATTTTATAATATGTTTTGGATAAAGAAATCAATGTATTTCCTTATATAATAGATTTTAAATCTAAGGGAAAAGGACTATTACTTATATATGTGTGTTAATTTGTATTGAATGAAAAATTATATATAAATTTTAGTGTGTTGGATATTTTAATGTGGGTGATAATTTAATCCATTAAAATAATCTTTTATATATATGAAAAGCTAGTAAAGATAATCAAATTTATTATTAAAAATCATTTTCTAAAATTTCCACAAAATAAAATTTATATTTTTAGAAATTTTATATAACTCTACACTTAATAAATCTCAATCAAATAAATCTATGTTTTAATATAATTTAACTTTATATTAATTGATATCGAATATTTTACTTCAATTATTTTTAGAAATATATACATCTTCACATTTTTTATGTGTAGTTATAGAGATGGATGCTTGATTCTTTTTGCTGTCAATGATTTTTAATAGTGTCTAGTTGAATGCTCAATATGTTTTATTTTTATTTTTATTACTAATCATTTTTAATATTATGTATAAAGCAATTATATATTAAGTAGGCAAATAATTAGATATCTATTTTATAAAAATAACGAAAAAAAATTTAAATATTTTATTTAAATATATATATATATATATATATATTATAATATATATATATATATATTATATTTTAAATATAAAGATAAAAAATTTCACTTCCATTTATTGTTGGTAAAGTATCACCAATATATGAAATTCATAACAATATAAAATTATAATTTAAAAAATGATAAAAATAATTTAATTATATAATTAAAAGGGTAGAAGATAATAATCTTAAGTCTAATCATAATTTAATTTATTTTTATTATGTCTATCAATTGGAAATGTACCATAAAGCGGTGATTTTGATGTGTATGGGTATTTAATTGATATGGATAAATTAGTTTATTGTTTATAACTATTTATATAGTTACATTGATTGTTCTTATTTATTTTGTTCGATAAAGGGATACTTTCATATATGAGAAAAAGTTACCAAAGGGGGACTAAAATGCAGGGGATTTTTTAAACTAATAAGCTTCCTACCAAAAAATGATTATGATAACGATAACGACATGGAAGACTTTGATGCCAAGGGGAAAATGCATGTGACTTTTGCATTACTTTCCTTCAGTTCACTAATTTTCAGCGTTTCCTTGGATTAGTGCCTTGTTGCTATTGCGGACTCACTTTTAGCTTCTTTACTGGAGACCACCTTGAAGTCCATCATTTAAACCCAAGACTGAAGTGTGAGGAACTCGAACCCAACTATTTTCTTCGAAGATAGACCTTATAGAAAAGCATAAGCTCTTGAGCTAACATGTCCTTCACATATTTTCCATGCCATTATTCCACAAGGGAATTTATTCATGGGTGATCTACATCCATATGTTCTAGTAGGTCTTCTACATTAGCTTCTTCTAATGGGGACCTTATCATTTCCTATGATAATAGACTTTTCTAGTGCTCTTTAAGAGACTTTTCCATACCTTTTAAGGGTGTATGGGATTTACCTTCTATTGATTGCATGTTTGATTGAATATTGAATTACTCTTGGGTCTCCTTAAAAGAGTCTATTTCAGATATAGGGATATGGTTAGGATTTGATGTACCCAAGGGACTCAAATTTCTCCTTCATTTGGGGACTTTCCATGAATCAAATGTCTCTTCTCTCAAACTATTCCTTGGTAATCATGGGACAATCCCTAATAATAATTCCATATTCATGACAATGTTGCATCTAAAGGAGACCTTTTTGTAATCTAAAGATTGCTTCCAAACACTATGATGACCATATGTGTATGTGTGGAAAAAAGTAGGAGATATTCATGTAAACATAAATCCATGCATATGAAGTGTACCAAGACTATGAAAAGTTTGTCGATGGCATTTTCAATGCCTTCAAGGCTTTCCTCCTCCCAATATTTCTTGGGAAGATAAAATAGATGGACCCACATTAGGGAAGCAAGGAAATCCTCCTTTTATGGATTATAATTCTCATTCAGTTATCGCATGAGGAGCTCTGCATTATTGCAAAAATATGGTCCCGATTCAAAATCCTTTGATCTATCTTCCTAGATGAACTAAATATCTATAAAAAAACATGCCCCCTAGCTTGAATTCTATATGACACTGGGTGTTGTATTTATTTTAGATCCACCCAATAAAACCCTTCTTAGAGGGCCATAATAAATTTTCAGATCTTAGCATGATCCTACATATATTAGATATATTATCTAATCTTACTATATTTAACCTTATATTTTGGATCTTACATTTCCTTTCATACAAAGCACCCTAGATTCTTAGGTTGCCACAATGCACCTAATGGAGAGTTTGTTGTGAAACCCTAAGCCCCTCTTTGTCTAGTTGCTTTATGAAAGGGATGTCATAGGCAAGGAAAGTCATTAGGAATACTTATCTGCCTATACTAATCATGAACTCCGAAAGGGGGTAGAGCCCCCTCTTACAGAGCAAAGAATAGATGGCTATGCATAAGAAACCCAAAAATTTATATAGAAGAGTCAAAAATATAATTTGTTATATTGATTCATATTATAATAATTAAACGTTAAATTTTATTTTAATTCTTTTAAATATTGAAAATATTCTCATTTAGGTTCCTACATATATATCATCTATAGAGGTGCCTTAATGTCTAGTACAAAATATATTTATACTGATAAAACACATAAGATGTTACTCTAGTTGGTGTTAGATTATAAAATAATAAGTAAAAGTAAAGAGTAATAAAGATAATAAGTATGTTCTATTGAATTTTCTATATTATAAACAATTTATTCAAAAAAATATTCATAACACTCATATTACATTAAAATAATAGTAGTAGTAATAATAATAATAATAATAGGTTGAGTTTCTTGAAATTTGATTTGCTCAGGTTTTTGATGTGCTAGGGTTTCAAGGTTTCTTGAATCACTGTCATCAAAACTACATTTTCCCTACATACACAATTTACAGGTAACCCTACCACCATTCTATGGCTGATTGGGCATATGTTAGCCACTCCTAGGGTAGGGGAGTTTGCCCCCTCCTTAAAAAATGTCGTAACCGGTGCTCATTTCTTGTCTAATGGCCCGTCCTCCAGTGAATAGCAATAGAAGGGAAAACAACTAGAGTCGCCAACTCTGGGAGCTCAATGATAGTCCATAATAATGGGTTGCTAGGTCCTAATGGCAGCTAAAAATAACCAAGTAGTGATCCCCAACCAATGATTGGAACAATATCGATAATTTATGCAAGATCAGGCAATTATTTGTAAATTTATAAGCATTTTACCCAAGGAATCTTATAGTATTAGATGGATATAGCTCAATTGGCAACCAAAATATCCAATTGATCTTCCCCTCAGGCCAAAAGGTTTCTTCATAGTGATCTTTGAGGAATTGGAAGATTAAAAGAGAGTTCTAGATAACATGCCTTACTTCATGAACAACTCAGGGTTATTTATGAGGAATTAGGAACCCTGATACAACCTCGAGAATGAAAAAATCCTCAAAGCACCTATCTGGGTTTAGATTTACTCTTTGCCAAAGGATTTCTCGGAGATGGACATCATAGAATGAATTGAAAATTCAATTGGCAATTTTGTGCAAATCGCAGAGATCACCAAACACTGAAGGTTTTCATCCTATGCCATAATATATTTTTACATGAACATCTCACAACCCCTTCTAGAATCAGTGGAAATTTAGCATCAGGATGAAGTTTGGTGCGAACCACTAGACTACAAACATCTCCCTTTTAGATGTAAAATTTTTCAGGAGGATGGACACTTGTTCCGTGATTACCCTCAGGGCAACAAGAGACAACCATTGCTCAAGATAACCCACCCCAAGGTGGCTTTCAGGAGGTTGCACGTTGATGCCCTTCGACCAACAAAGGTCCTCCCAATAATTCTCCACTACCCCTCCACTAGCGACCTCGAATCACCCATCGGTAATATTTTTTTCTTTTAGCGGATACAGGTGAGAAGGATTAAGCAAAAGCACCAAAATTTGTGTCTCAACCTCAAGTAGAAATGGAAGTAGAAGAGAGCCAATAAAACCCTATGGGTAAATAACCAAGCAAAAGGAAATCTCTGGAAGACCTTTCAACTAGTAAGGAGATTCAGTGAGTCCTTGCACAACCTCAACAAACCCTAGTGTTGGCATTATGATACAGGTATGATACAGGTGTTGTCCTTTGATGGCATCTCACTTAGATGACAGATCATAGTACAGCTAGAATGATCAGAGGGGTATACGCAGGTTCGCGGTGATAATAATGTGTATACACGCGGGTTTACCATATACCAAGTCGCGTAAATGTACACACACATGATTACAAAAGGAAAGGCGCATACTTGTTGGGAATCTAAGTTTTGGTCCATGGTATTTGGTCCATGGTATTTGGTCTGAAGTGTTGACCCCAGGTATTGGGTCCAAGGTATTGGTTCTACATGGTTTTGGACCATGGTATCGAGTAATGCATAATACTATATAAGGAGAATATCATTAGGCCAAGAGGGAGTAAGTGCACAAGTGATGAATATTTGATGAAGTGTGAGATCTAGTATGTTGGTTATGGGTTTATGATGCTTTGCTTGATCTGAACCAAGGGTGAACCTATGCGGCTGATGAAGGTTGATGACCGGAATCATGAAGACTGAAATGAGTTATCACTATATGGTATGATCATGAATAGATCTGAATACTCACACACATTTTATCCTTTATATCTCATGTTCTGGGTATATCTGAAGTTGAAAATTGCAGTGAAGGTATAAGTAATGATTTTCATATATGTACGCGGGTTCTCTCTGGTGAAAGGGCATATACACACTGGTTCAACACAGTCAAGTAGTGTATACATTATGAGATTTGATGTTGCTTGCTTTTGGTTCCAGTGGTTGTTGCATAGTTCTGGGCTGTACTCTGTGTTTTGGTGACGATGTTTTGATGACAGGGTTTCAATGATTCAGTTGTTGGGTGCTTCAGAGTTAATGATTGTATTGCAGTGGTGATTGTTTTGTATTTATGCATCCAGTTTGAAAATTTATGAAACATGGTCCCTCGAAGAAAAGAGAAGGTTCTAGCCTTCTGTAGGTCAGCACCTACGTACTAGTACATCAGCTAGTACAAGAGCTAAGGGGGTTGTAGCTCCCTTCCAGGAGAAGCTGTAGAACGAGAGAAGGTTGTAGCCTTCTGCAGTTAGAATCCTGCATACTGGTATAAGACTATAGTAGTACATAAATATTGTAAACAGAAGTTTCTTATTAAAGAAGATAGAGACGAATTGCAATAGGTAGTTTTCACCCACATTGGGTTTCCACCTTATGTCATGGTGTTCATGTGTGATGATCTGTTTTGTTTTACTGCACTTGTTTACTGTTCATATGTTTAATAATGTCTTGATGCACTCATTAAAGATCAACTAACCGAATCATAAGTTAATTGTATATACACTAGTTGCATTAAACACAGTTGTGTATACACACGGGTATCCTTAACTAATGTAACGTATATGAATCTGATAATGGAAATGAGAAGATTATTGATTTGCTAATACTGATTCACCTCCCCTCTCAATATTATTTCCAACACCTAGAGCATGAAGTTAAAATTTATTATCTTAATTCTGATGAGAGGGTTTTGGTATCCTTCTTGCAGAATTGGGACAAGGATGGATCGAAAGATATTCCTCAAGAATAACTAGATCAATTCCACCCAATCTACAAAGAATGGGAACAATGTCAAGCTCCTCCGGAATCCTCCCCTCACTTGACCTTAGCTAGTCATGATGAGGATGTGTCCTCTAAGCATGCTAAATCCAGTTCGAGGTTTGAGAAGGGAAAGAAGGGAAGAAAACCCATCAGTAAAGTGATCAGATAAGTCAAGTTGGTCCTAGTTAACTCAAGACAAACCAATGTCGTTAGGTCTCTATACTACTAGTGTAATCCCTTATTGTTAGTAGTACACCCCCCTTAGTATATTTTTGTGCCCATGTAGTCCCCATATTGTTTTTATTGTGCCCCAGAGAAACCCACCATTGTTATTATTGTGCCCTTAAATTATTATTGTTATGTCAGCTCTGATTATATTATGACCCCTTAGACTCCTATATATAGAAACCAGGTCTTTCCATTTGAATCATCAAAGAATTTTTCATTTGTATAATGTAAAGGAGGTTTCCCCCTCGAAGAGGCTGAATTCTAAGGCATTGATCTATCTTTTATATCTTTTGTGAGTTGGTTTCATAACATTTGATATCACAGCTTTGGATTGTAGGCTTTTGTTGCTCCAAACATGTCATCATGGAATTTATGCTATAACTTTTTTTCTATGATGTTTCAGATGCTACAAAACAAACCCATTTTGGTCGAAATTATTTTTAACCTTGGGTATGACTTTTAGAGCTTTTCGTGCTATATTTGCTGATATATGATCTGAGGAAGTTGGTCTTTTTGCAGACTCCCGAATTACATTCCAAACAAGTGACCTGGGGAAAATAGTAATAACTTTTGTTTTGAGCATCAGATTGAAATTGCATAAGAAGTTATAGAAAGAGGATGGACTATAGTTTCCTATGTATATTTTTTCGATCCTAAGGTCAAAACAATGACATGTGGCACTTCAAAAAAGTTTGCTCTTCTGAAAAGGTATATAATCAGGTCATCTTGGGAGATTGTGCATAACTCTTTCTCAGAGAATCTAAATTCGATCAAACTGGTGGCATTCGAAAGAGGATGCAGAGGGCTACTACAGCTCGCAATTTCATAACTTAAAGATCCGAAAGTACAGAGTTACAGTCATTTCAAGATCGAGCTCCTAAAATTAGGAAAAAGAGAGATGAGGAAGTTTGATGGGAAGGATCTGGTAAATTGGATACTACATATGGAGAAATATTTGATCTACATGGGGTACCATTATTACAAAAGGTATGTATTGCATCTTCATATTTAAAACAATATCAATTTTTATGGTATAAAGGGCTTTGCTCTCGTAAACAACTTGTTACGTGGTCAATTTTCATGGAGGAAATTATAGCACATTATGATAATACAAAGAGCAACACCTTCTTTAGAGCAACACCACAACAGTTGGAAGAAAAAAGAGAAAAGGGGCTTTGTTACAAAGTGGAAAGCAAAATTACGCAACAAGGAATTCTGCCCCTCACAATATAAAGATGGAAGTGTTGTTTCTCCTAGCCTTCCACAACCTACAAGGGTTACACCACAACAAATGGAAGAAAAAAGAGAAAAAGGACTTTGTTACAATTGTGATAGCAAATGCACTAAAGGTCATAAGTGTGCTAAGAAGAAATTATTTTACATAGGGTATGAAGAGGACGAAGAAAAGGATGAAGAAACATCAAAAGAAGAGGATATATGGGAGGACCCAAATGAATCCAACCAAATCTTGTAAAGCATTGGCAAGAAGTACCACTCCTCAAACGTTCAAGATAGAAGGACATATCAAGAAGAAAAAGGCTCAAGAAGTGAAAGATCACATCAAGAAAGAAAAAATGAATCCAACCATATATTGTAATGCATTGGCCGAAATTACCACTCCTCAAACTATCGAAATAGAAGGACATATCAAGAAAAAAAATGTTCAAGAAGTGAAAGATCACATCGAGCATCAAGAAATGAATCTGACCATATCTTATAAAGCATTGGAAGAAATTACCACTCCATAAACTCTCAAGATAGAAGGACATATCAAGGAGAAAAAGGTTCAAGTAGTGAAAGATAACATCGAGAATCAACAATAAGTTCTCCAACTTTTAAAGGATAATGCCATTTTGGTGAAAACTCGAATGAAAGAATAGGTAGATCAACATCGTAGTGAAAAATGTTTTGATGTTGGTGATTGGGTATTTTTACTGCTACATCTCAAGTAAGCTATTTATGAGAAGGAAATGTTGGCAATACTACATGCACTTAAGAAATGGTGGCCTTACCAAATGGGAAGACACTTCAAGGTAAAAATTATCATGATAGTCATAAATACTTTTTAGAACAACTATTATCTTTAGAAGAACAAAAAAAATGTGTCACAAATATGTTGGTTTATGACTTTGACATCATCTATAGAAAATGGAAGCAAAATTTTGTTGCAGATGCACTCTCAAGAAAGGATGAGGATGTGGAAGCATTGTTTTGTGCTATTTCTATTATCGAACCAGATTGGATAAACGAAGCAAGGGATGAATGGAATAAGGACGAAGAAGTATGGCCACTTATTCAAAAGTTGCAAAAGATCCCAATTCATACAATATTGCCAGAAATTGAAGAGGAAGGAAAAATCATATTGGAACCTGGAGCATTCATAGAAACAAGAACCTGACAACTACGAAATCGATCAATTTCAGAGTATCTCATCAAGTGGAAGAATTTACCCACTAAAGATTCCACATGGGAGGACAATAATTTTATACAGAAGCATCAAGAACTACTCAAGCGTTGAGGACAACACTTTTTGAAGGAGAGGGGCATGTTAGGCCCCTATACTACTAGTGTAACCCCTTATTGTTATTAGTACAACACACTTATTATATTGATGTACCCATGTAGTGCCCATATTGTTACTATTGTGCCCCATAGAAGCCCACTATTGTTATTATTGTGCCCTTACATTATTATTGTTATGTAGCTCTGATTATGTTATGACCCCTTAGACTCCTATATATAGAGAAGAGGTCTTTTCATTTGAATCATCCAAGAATTGTTCATTTATGTAATGTAAAGGAGGTTGCCCCCTCGAAGAGGCTGAATTCTAAGGCGTTGATCTATCTTTTCTATCTTTTCTTGAGCTAGTGTCATAACATTTGGTATCAGAGCCCTGGATTCTAGGGTTTCGCTGCTCCAAACAGGTCATCGTGGCATTTTCACTATAACTTTTTTCTGCGACGTTTCAGAAGTTGAAAAAAAAACCCATTTGAGAAGACATCACGCTAAATCTCGGGTCTGAATTTGAGAGCATTTTGCGCTATATTTGCGGAGATATGATCTGAGGAAGTTGGTCTTTTTGCAGACTTCTGAATTACATTCCAAACAGGTGACCTGGGGAAAATCGTCATAACTTGTTCTCTGAGCATTGGATTGAAATTTCGTAAAAAGGTGCAGAAAGAGGACGGACTGTAGTTTCTTCTATATATCTTTCAGAGCCAGAGGTCGAAACAGTGACTCGTGGAACGTCATACAAGTTCGCTCTACTGAACTAGTCTATAATTTGGTCATCTTGGGAGATTGTGCATAACTTTTTCTTGGAGAATCCAATTTGGATCAGACTGGTGGAATTGGAAAGAGGATGTAGAGGGCTACTACAGGTCACACTTTTAGAACTTAAAGATCCAAAAGTACAAAGTTACAGTCGTTTCAAGGTCGAGCTCCTAAAATAAAGAAAAAGCAATATGAGGAAGTTTGATGGCAAGGATTCGGTAAATTGGATACTTCAGATGGAGCAATATTTTGATCTACATGGTGTACCACTATTACAAAAGGTATATATTGCATCTTCATATTTAGAACCGGATCAATTTTTATGGTATGAAGGGCTTTGTTCTCGTAAAAAACTTGTTACGTGGTCAATT
>APFE030707663.1:35915-60294 GCA_000404065.3 Pinus taeda
CCCCTTAGACTCCTATATATAGAGAGGAGGTCTTTTCATTTGAATCATCCAAGAATTGTTCATTTATGTAATGTAAAGGAGGTTTCCCCCTCGGAGAGGCTGAATTCTAAGGCGTTGATCTATCTTTTATATCTTTTCTTGAGCTGGTTTCATAGCATTATTTATGGAAGAGTAGAAAAGGATAAAAGTAAAGGGAAGGGATGTGAAATATTGTAAAATGGATGTGAAAAAATGGTCGTTTTCATGGCACAATAATGTGTTCATGCAAGATTAATAAAATTACAAATGTAACCCATTAATAGGGCCTCACCCTTCTAGTTGGAGGCCTAACCCCCTTACCCAACTATTATATCCCTTGTATGTCAAATAGAGGAACCCTAGATTAACCTCCTAAGTTGTTGGCCTAAATGTATCTTTCTACATTTTTATCGTGCCCTTTCACTATCCCATTGCTCCCCTAGGCATGTCATCCTCACATCTATCACCTGATTGTAGTGGGGTAGCTTGATTCCTGAATACCCTAAATGTCTTTTCCATAGGAGTAATGGATATCAAATTTCTAGAATAAATCACTCTCAAAAAGATCAACTTGACCCACTTGTTCCTAAGTTGGCTAGAGGTCAAATATTAGTGGACTTTACCAACTTCTCATGGTCCTAAATGTCTAGATACATCGTCTTGAGTTTGGAAAAAAAACCTATATATAGATACCTTGTCAAGTGGATAAGGGAGTAATATAGAGAATATAGTTTAGTGATGTTGGTGGATTTCTACAAGAAATTCTCTTGCATATGAGATGAGGCCCACACATCTAGTAATTCGAAGGAAGGATGGTGTTAATGATTGAATAAGTGCCCATTGGTGGAGTAAGGTATACTATACTTTTATCATTTTGATTAATGAAAGTAATCATGAATTCTCTCCTACATATCACATGTTCTTTTATATGTGATTTTGATCTGGTTATTTCTATTGCATGCTAATATTCCTTCTAAAAAAGATAACATCATCTTATTTGATGGTTCATGTGTGTAGGGGATTGTATTAGGAAGCTTGAAGCATGATCTTCCAACTGAACTAGGGTCTCCAACACTACTATAGGGTCTACAAATTTCACCAACCTATGAGAGATACATGTATGTTTTTCCTTTCCTTCTTGATGAGATGAATGACATATAGTTGCATTAGGTTTTGAGAATTCATTTGCATTTTGTCACACACTTTTTGACCAATCTAGAGGTGAAATTGATGGAGCGATAGAAGATTATCTTTTGAGTGAAATTTGAGCTAATATAAATAGCGATCATACTGGGGAACTTTCCCTAACCTTTTAATTTCTCCTTCCTTGGTATTGATTTCCAATTTCTACCCATTCATGAGTCTATTTCTATTGGTTTCAACCTTATGGGCTTGTTATAGTCTTAATTTGCTTTATTTTGGTTAGATTTGAGTAAATTCATCTTTCAAATCTTAATATTGGGGGAAATTCACTCCTTGTAAGTGGTTTATAGAGAAACTTATGTAGTTGAGCATTCTCTCCTAATAGTCCTTGTAGCGATTGGGTACCCAATCTATGCATTGGTTGGGACAAATGGCTTCTTCTTAATTAGATTTTTAGTAGGGTTTTCTACAAGTGCTACTAAGAGGGCTCTAGATCTTTCATCCTATTTATGTAGTTGATTTGATCTATTTTAAGTATGGTTGGGTTGGCCTTATATTTCTTAAGATCTCTTAGTTTGTATATAATTTTGGTTTATTATGTCAAGGTTGCATGTTTGACTCAACTGGTTCTAGTAGTGCTTGACACTTTTTTTTGTGACATTGTAAACTTGATCTAGGTCGTACATTGAGTATTTGTGACATGTTTACTTGTTTGGGTCATAAATAAATCCTAGCTTTATGGCCTCTCAAGTCTTGTTTCTTTTATCTAAGATTTGAATTATTTTCCCATGTAGGTCCTTGTAGTTTTATGCTTTTTGGCTTCATGCATCAAGATGCAAATTGAATCTTTCTATAAGTGTGAACTTATTGTCTTTCCAAGTGTGATAAACCATAGTTCACTTCCTTTATTTGCAAAGCCTTAGTTTTGATCTTTTGAGTGCTTGTTGGTGCTATTGCTTTGGTATTGTTTAAGAGTGTCTAATTTCGTGTTATAAGTTGTTTAATGGATCAGTTATATTTTTTAATTTCAAGTATATCAAAAACATCATTGAGAGTGAATGTGATGTTTGTTTGTTGCTTAAAAGAAGAAAGAAAGTAGGTACCCTTATTTATCTAGTTTTAATCGAATGAGAAAAAGAAATTGCATTTTCCATGTATTTACATGTTTGCATTCGTATTGGGTCTCCTTTCAGACCATCTTAGTTGCAGTCCATACCCTTGAGTAATTAACAACCTAAAATAAAGCATTAATAAAATTGATTAGATGTTTTTAGTTATTACAAGCCAACATTAGCCTAAGTTTGTAGATTCTTGGAGTAGGATTTGGAGAGGACACTCTTCAAGGCTATAAAACTTAAAATATCTCTATATGTGGGTGTAAATCATTTTTCACATCAAATTCTTACCATAAATCTCCTCTCACACAAGATTTAAGCATGCAGTTGCATGGGGAACTTGTGGAGTGACATCCCCACTCTCAAGCTACTAGTGTTCACTAAATTGTAAGCGCTACAAGGGGATCTCTTTGAGATTCGTATAGATCACTTTGAGTAATATCTTGGGATATTTTGGTATTAGTTATATTTCGTACATTTATGGTTCCAATCAGATGTGTTTTGCTAGCCATTTGATTGTGAAGTGGTAACCATAGTGGCCTATCATCTAGGGCTCATACTTGGGTGACTGTGGGTGGGAAGTCCCCACGGTACCTAAAGAAGACATAAATAACCATATCACTACTCTTGGAGGGTGACTTTAAGCCCCATCAAGGTCACTTACACTGTTCAAGGTTGATATAGGAAGGTTGGGGTAACTTCTCCTCTAGTCCTTTGTCAATCCAAGATAATTGGTGAACTGATTTCCTCAAGTGACTTGGCTTTCAGGAGGTACCTTTTTTTGTTTTTTTTTGTTGGATATTTTAGGGACTTTATAGTGCATATTGTTTGGTCCAAGTCTAGTTTGTCATAGGAGTGTCTAAATTTAACTAATTAATGTAGAAATTAATGTGTAGAATCAAAATTGCTCATAAATTTTACTAAATCACAAGACTTGAAGCTACTCTACTGATCAGTGGAAGTTAATTCACCATCTAAAACAAGAATCATAGACATGAAAAAGGAAAAATCACACATGCACAAATATTTATCTAGGGGTAAGAAAATGCGCGAAACCCCTTACTATCTATATTGCATTAATCAAAGAATAGAGAAGAAAACCAATGCTTTCTCAAGCTTGAGCACACCCTGCAAGTGTATAGTCTATCCCTTATCCTGACTAACTAAACCTGGCCAACACTTTTCCAATTTTAAGCCTTCCAAAGCTCTTATTTCCTTGCATTGTTCCCTTGGGAATTTGCCCCTATTTTTTAGGAATTTCACACTCTAGAATTGCACAATAGCCTTATGTCATTCTCTGACTGCATGCACCACCTGTACACATTGGAATATGGTACAACTAATAGTACAATTCCTTGGAATATCCATCTCAACTCGGTAACTCGAATTCTCTGCATGCAACAATTGTTTTGGATTGATTGATTAGTTAACTGGTTGATCATTGGGTGTGGTTGAAGTTCCACTTCTGCAACTTGACCTCCATTAATTCTTCTAATACTTAAAACTAGTTAAACTAACAATAACTCAAATTAACTAAAATATATTGCTACAAATTAACAATTAATCATGTAGAAATGAACTCAAGCTTCCCCAACTCGAATTTACTGATTTAATTGAGTGACAAGTGCCATGTCACCTCAGTTAACTACCTCCAAGTATTCAATTGAAATAGAAATTCAAATTTTAATCTAGTTTGACCAAGAAAAAATCAAAACTAGATTTTGTTGTTGCAATTTCAACACTCCCTCTCAGCAAGAAAGGGATTATCAACCACCTCTATCCTACACTTGTGGAACTCGAACTTCCCTCTTGATAAGGCCTTTTTCAAAATATTTGTATCTTGTTCCACTCCCAGATTATTCTGCAACAACATAATCCGCCTCTACACACAATCTCGTAGATGATGATACCATGTATCAATATGCTACGATTGATCATGAAAAATAGGATTTTTAGAGATTTTTACAACTCTGATTATCACATTAAATCATAGTAGGATCTATCATTTGACCAAACAAGCCAACAAGTATCTTTTGCATTTAGATCGCCTCACATGTTGATTGACTAGCAGCCATGTATTATCGTTCTGTTGAGTTGAGGGCCATTGATCTTTGTTTCCTTCTATACCAAGAAATTTTTGTGGACCCAACTGTTGAGCCAATTAATTGTTCCTAAAAGGACCAACTAACTACTACACATTAATTTATCAAGTCGAAGTTTCATTTTTCTATTTCAAGTTTATCGACATAGTTTATGCAAGAGAAATGTTGATATGGCTAGTTAATATTATCCTATTGAAAAGAAAAGCTACAATATCAAAGTAATCAACTCATAGTGCAATTTCTAAATATCAAAAACCATTCAAAACATTAACTTTTACAAAATTTTGAAGGAAATAGTAAAATAAAACTTGTTGAACATCAAGTTGTTTCTTAGGGAACAACAACTACATAATAGAAAAACAATACTAAAGAATCATACTATCAAAAGAGATTAAGTAAACGAGATAGAAATCTATTATAATCTACATAAAATAGAAATAAGGAACACTACTTTTAACAAATTAACTACATTAGATATATTATGTAACAATCTCAATAAACATGATTCAAAACAAAACATTGAAATTAACAAACAGGTAGTGAAAAAGTAAGAACAATTACACAAATAGAAATAGCTAAAATAGGAGAATCAAACACTAATTTAATGATACAAGAGAAGATAGTGTTTCTTCCAGGATTTGGCCCAAATCCAGAATCAAACTGATTTATGAACGAATCGGCACAACAGACTAAATTTGAGTAATGAACACTTCCAATCAATCACAGAGAACCAATTACAATTAATGTACTCACAAGTATGAGCTTAGGTCAAAAATAATATTACAACTTTGAACAACCCCTTTCAAGGCTTAATGCCAATTTTTATATGGTACTAGTAAAATATAAAGATCAAATAATCTATTTTTAATAACAAGTGATACTAAGAATCTAGCGATTCTCAAGATGCTCATTTAAGCTACAAAGATCTTAATGCATCCTGAAGACCAAATCGAGAGGTCATATTTAACTAATTTTCTCCAAATAGAGGGTAACAACCAGAGAGTTATTCGATCTCCCACGATCATTCCAGGAAGCAACATCAAATATCAATGCATCAATAGATTCATGCCCAATAATAAGGATTCATTCGTTAGGAAATAACACTTTAATGATCAAATCCATTAATAAAGTAATAAATTAATAAATGCATATAAAACACTACTAAAATCCATACTACATGAGTTAGCATTCCCTAATTACAAGAAATATTTAGAAAATAATATGAAAATTAAGAAGTAAGGCAAGGAAAATATGACAATTATGAGGCCCAACACCAACACAAAAAATTCCACCTAATGTACTCTTCCAATCTAATGGAATTCCCACCCAATCTACATCGGTGAAGCCACATAGCTTCACTCCCTTTGTCCATCTAGACCATAGTCCAAACTGTGTAGTTCATATGAGGTACCATAGAACATGTTTAGTTGCCCTCCAAAATTGTTTGGTTGGCGTAAGCATGGCTTGACTAAGTTGGTTGATTGCATAACACATGTCTAGTTGTGTGTTCACAAGATATGTGAGTGAACCCACCGACTACTGGTAAATAGTTACATCCACTTCCTCACCTGAAGTGGCATCATCTTTCCTCTAGTTGGTCGCTAAAAGAGTCTCCATGGGTTTGCACATGTCCATTCGGAACCTTTGAAGTATCTCATTAGCATACTTTCCCTTAGAGACAAACAATCCCCCGACACCTTTCCATACTTCTAATGCAAGGAAGTAGTGCATGAGGCCCATGTCCTTCATCTCGAATTCTCTTTCAAGGTCCTCCTTGCAAGATCTGATCAGTTTCTCATCACCAACAAGGATAAAATCATCAACATATAAAATAATAATCAGTAATTTAGCTTCTACAAAATATGATAGAGGTTTACATCTGCTTCACTTTTGGTGAAGCCCAAATCGATGAGATAGCTATCGATTCCTGGTGTACCAAGAATGGGGTGCTTTCGTGATACCATACAACTCTCGCTTGAGTATTCACACATGAGACACTCGATCAAAAGTCTTTAAGCCTTCTAGTTTCTTAATATACACCTCCTCCTCAATAATTCCATTGAGGAATGTTGTTTTCACATTCATCTAGTGGATCTTCCACCCCATTTGTGCAGCCAAAGAAAGGATTTATTTGATGGATGAGTACCTAGCTACAAGAGCAATGCTCTCCTCATACTTAATCCCCTCCACTTGAGAGCACTCCTTGGCTACAAATATATCCTTGTACTTTTCTATGCTTCTGTCTGGTACATGATTCACCTTGAAGATCCATCTCAAACCCAAAACGGATTTGTCTATTGGTCATGGGACCACTTCCCAAATAATGTTCTTCACAATTTATTTGTACTCCTCCACCATTGCATCAACCCATAGTTCTTTCTCTGTTGCTTCCTCTAAAGAGGATGGCTTAGTCTCTACTAGCTCAGTAATGAGAGCCATGTAGCCAGTGTACCGATCTGGTGACCATCTCTGTCTGCGCTGATTTTAAGGAGCACCCACATTCTCCTTCACATCCTGCACAAGTCTCTCAGCTTCTCTGGTTCTCTTCCTGGCTTCTCTGGATGATTCTGCTTGAGTGGATGTCTCCACTATCTATTTCTCAACTTGTGGCTTCTCCACAACATCTTGAGGCTCCTCCTTTGGAGCTAAAATCTCCTCCTATGGTGGTATCTTAAGCTCCCTCTCAAGAGAGTGCCACATGGCTTTGTCTTCATCAAATTTGACATCCCATCACACAACTACCATCCTAAGGGATGAAAAATACACATGGTAGTCGTGGGGAGTTTCTGTGTAACTCACAAATACCCCCAACTCTGTTATTGGCTCCAAATTCTTCCTTCACTCTTTGGAGACATGGTAATAGACATATGGTCCAAATATCTTGATGTGCGACACATCTATCCTCCTAACTGAGAAAGGCTCCTCTGGTATGATCATGCCAAGAATATGATGTAGACTCTTATTCTGCAAATAGACCATTGTGTTGCATGCTTCATCCCACAAGTGCAGAGGTAGGATTTGGTCATGCAACATCACTCATGTTGCTCCCACAATGCTTTGGTTCTTCCTCTCAACCACCCCATTATTTTGTGGGTTGTGGGGTGATGTCGACTCTCATCAAATGCCTTCTTTTGCACAAAAAACTTTAAACTCATTTGACATGTACTCACCTCCATTATTGCTCCTGAAAGCCTTCATCTTGCTCATTTATTTCTCCACTAATGCCTTAAAATCTAATAACTTGGAGAAAGTCTCATCCTTCTTCCAAATGAAGAGGATCCAACACTTCCATGAATAATCATCAATAAAGATAACAAAATACTTGTGCCTAGCATTGGAGGTTGTCGAGAAAGGTCCACAAACATCAGAGTGGATCCTTTCAAGGACTGCTCGTGCTTTGTTGTCCCAATCATGGAAAGTGGCTTTTGTGTACTTCCACAAGGTGCACCATTCTCATGTGTCCTGTTGCTCTAGTGCTCCTTTGGGGAGGCCTTTGGTAATCTGTTGCATGATATTAAAAGTGCCATGATGCAAATGGCCAAGTCTTCTATGCCAAATTTCGTCGACATCGTGGCTTTTCACCTTCTCTACCTTTGTGTTCAATGCATCACAATCCTCCACATCTAGCTTGTAGAGGTTCTTCACATGAACCCCAATCTGCTTCACCTTTTTCGTGGTTATGTGTCTCAAGAATTCCTTTCCTTTGTTGAATATCACATTGTAGCCACGATCTTTCAAAAATACAATAGAGACAAGATTCTTCTTTAGAACCGGTACAAACTTCACACCCTTGAGCCTAAGAAGGGAGGCCAGCTCCATCTGAAAGGTGATTGTACCAATCCCATTCCCATTGTTCCTTCCATCATATTCCATCTTGATGTGCATATGGATATCCTTCTCCTTCAAATCACTAAAAAAATATCTATTCCCTTTCTTATGGAGCGAGGAACCACTTTCGAGATACCACACACTTCCCATCACGATTTTGGCCATTCATGCAATAAGAGTAAAATCAAGTTCAAACTATGAAGCCAAAGCTTCACCCATTGCTCCTCGCATGGTCTTCTTGCTTTCCTTCTTGTGTGGACACTTCATTGCATAGTGCTCGAATTCATGACAGTGAAAGAACTTGATTCTGGACAAGTCTTTCTTCTTGCCCACTTGAATCGACTATGCATTGGATTGGGATTTATTCCCTTTATTTTCCTTTCTAGTCAAGGCACAATTCTCCTCATCTTCTCCAGTCGAAGTCCCATGTCTGGTATTCTGCCTTATTTGCTCCTATACCAAATTAGACCACAAGCATTCCCAATTTGGTATTTTCTCCCTCCCGTTCACCGAATCTTAGTAGTTGTGATAGCTCTTGGGAATGCCTAGAAGGGCTCACCAAATCATCCGCTGCTATAGTAACACCAACTTTACCAAGTTCATCACAACACTGTGTGAAACTGTGTAGGTACTTTGGAAAGGTATCGTTCCTCTACATCTTGATATTTTGAAGCTTGTCTTTGAGTGCCAATTTCTAGTGGTCATTACAGTTATTCTGGAACAAATTTGTCATCACTTGACACATTACATTTGGATTCTCTTTCCAGTGGATATTTGAGACAATATGGTCTTTTACTCCCTCCAATATGATCCTCCTTGCCTTTGAAACACACTTCTTCCATTCTTCCATATTCTTAGCATCAGATGTTGCAGGTATTGGAATATCATTAACAATGAATTCCTTCAACCCATTATCCTCCAATACTACCTCCATGCGGTCCTTCCATGCAACATAATTCGAGCTTCCCTCAAGGTAATACTCAAGCCATTATCCATTGAAAGCCATCTTATTAGTCGTGAAGAAAACCTGCAACCCTGATCTGCAAATTTGAGTCTCCTGCAATGAGAACATCGAAATCTCTATTCTATAGTGATTCCAACTCCGATACCATGTAGAAATAAATGTGTAGATTCAAAACCGCTCATGAAATTTGCTAAATCACAAGACTTGAAGCTACTCTACTTATCTGCGGAAGTTAATTCACCATCTAAAAAAAAATCAGATACATGCAAAAGGAAACAACACACATGCACATAGATTTATCTAGGGAAAGAAACTGCTCAAAACCCCTTACCATCTATATTGCATTAATCAGAAAAATAGAGAAGAAATACAATGCTTGCTAAAGCTTGAGCACACCCGGAAAATGTATAGTCTATCCTCTACCTCGCTAATTGAACCTGGACAACACTTAACTAATTTAAAGCCTTACCAAGCTCCTATTTCCTTGTGATTTTCCCTTGGTAAATTTCCCCTATTTTTTAGGAATTTCACTCTGGAATTACACAATAGCCTTATGTCATTCTCTGACTGCATGCACCACATGTACACGTTGGAATATGCTACAAATGATTGTACACTGCCTTGGAATCTCTATCTCAACTCGGTAACTCGAATTCTCTGCATGAAACAATTATTTTGGGTTAATTGATCAGTTAACTGGTTGATCATTGAGTGTGGTTGAAGTTCCACTTCCATAATTTGACCTCCACTAGTTATTTTGACAATTAGAACTAGTTAAAGTGACAATAACTCAAATTAATTGAAATAAATTACTATAAATGATCAATCAATCATGTAGAACTAAACTCAAGCTTCCCCAACTCAAATTTATTGAGTTAACTGAGTGACAAGTACCATGTCACCTCAGTTAACTACCTCCAAGTATTTTTTCCAAGAAAAAAATGAACTTTTTATTAAAATAAAACGTTACATAACATATGCATTAAGCATTCAATTTGGCTGTATGAAATTAGATCATATAGCCCACAGGATACAATCCTGCCTACAAGCAAAAAAAGGGAATGTCGCCCCTGTTATCAGGAGTGCAGAAAACAAACTATCCAGCTGGCCTAAGCCTTCCTGCCCTTCTTCTTCTCCACTTTTCACCAACCATCCAAGTTGTGAGTGGAGTCAATAATGGAAAGTTGGTTTTCCACTGTGTTCATTGGTTGTTCCTTTTCTGAATCCGATCCTTCAGGACTGTGAATTCATTTATTACCACTTATTTCCAGCTGGAGTTCTTGTTCCTTTTCCTCATTATTCACTTTTTCTTTATTATCCTGAGCTTTATACTTTGTTGTATTATGTTCTTCTTTCTTTGCTATAGCTGCCTTCTTTAATGCATCATCTATATTCTACCATCCTTTCAGCTTCCTTTGTTGTTGCTTGCTCTTGTTGGGGCTTGGACACGCATTGTACAGATGACCTGTTTGTTGACATCCCTGACATCTGAAAGCTGTGTTTTCGTAGTCCAAGGGTTGTTTCCACTGTGTATTATTGAAATTTAGAATTATGGTTTCAGGTAGTCCTCAGCTGAGATATACCTCGACACATATTCTGGCAAAGGTAAATATTCCTTTTAGATGTCTCTTTGCATCTATCTTTAAAATTCTCTCGAAGGTATTCCCAATAGCTGTTAAAGCCTTTTGATGCCAAAAATGTAAAGGGAGGTTATGCAGCCTAACCCATACAGGCATCCTTGACACCACCATGGTATTGGCATCAAAGTCAAGAAACCAAGGGGTAATAAAAAGTCCAGAACTATCCCAAAGCCATGGCCCTTTGTTGAGAATTGTTTCCTTTTCTTCTTCTGTGTTAAAACTTACTATAAAAACCCCTTAGGATATAGGTAGATTTGGTAGTTTTTTGTCCATACCGAATGGATCCATTGATACAATACATCAGTTCTAGGCCAAAAGCCATTAAATCTACAAATAACTACATTTTTCTGTAGATCTGAATATATATTATTTACCTCTAGTATATCGATGGAGATAGATGGGCTCTCCGGAATTTGATCTACAATGTACTGCCCGGGGGGTTCAATGCCAGCTGTGGGGTCTTTCCCTTTGCCCTTCACTGCTTCTTTGAAAGACCCTTTGCTTTGCGAGCTAGTTCCAGAGCTTTCGGCACCTCCTCGTAATCTCATATTGAGAATGATTATGGAGCCTGACTTGATGTTGTAATCATGCATAGTTCTGCAATCCTGCAATGATCTACCCTCATTTAATAGGTGTTGTTCCCCAACCATGTAGCCAGTCTAAACGGCGATATTGTTCTTCAAATCTGAAACCATGTCGCTATCACAAGCCCAAATCAAGGTTTTGCTTCCTTTTCGCGTTCTAACGAAAATTTGAAAACTTGACTTGGTAATCTGGTTTGGCTTGATTCTTATTAAATCAGATCTATCCAAATCCGTATCCGATCTGCTTAAATCTTGCTCTTGAAAAGGGTTGTCCAGGGCACAAATTTCCTCGTTGTCGTGATGAAAACCACCCATATTTGATCGGAGATGAATAGGGGAACCTCTAACCGCAAGAAACATGGGCCCAAGCTCCCGTCCCTTTCTTGTTCATCAACCATACCTTTAAGAAAATGCCAGAGAGCGTCAGTCTGTTCTTCCTGCGGCAGTCTGAGGTGGGTCAGTGGATCATACAACCGTATCTCCTTCCAAACCGCTGTAAAGAATTAGGTTTTTTCCCAGATCCATACTTTGTCTTTGCTCAAACCCCAAGATCTGATCGCTTGTCTATGAAAAAGCTTTGATCTAACCCTTTGCTCAGGAGGATCGGCATACTGGTTGCCGATGTTCTGCCTTGAAGGCAAGTTGCAGGAACAGTGGTGAAATCTGCTATGAAGGTACCCTTTCTTGTGCTGACTAGCTGGAGAAGTCCGCGTAGAATCAGTGTGTGCATGTTTTGAAAACGCAGATCCCCTACTTTCAGCAAGTTTTGGGGTGATTCGACCCCTCTTTTGATTCTGCAGATAGTTGGACCATTATCGCATGTGTTCAAAAGCTTACGATCCGCCTCCAAAAACTGTGAGCTCAATACAATGTCCAAGGAGTTGAAAAAGCGAATATCTCCGCATAAATTATCAACTCGAACACCCAAGATTGCCATAAATTTGTTGGATCGCGCACAAAGGGCCGCAGGAGTCGGGTTTTTGCTACCTCCAAGTATTTTGCTGAAATAGAAATTCAAATTTTAATCTAGTTTGACCAAGGCAAAGTCAAAACTATATTTTCTTGCTGAATTTTCAACACTCCCTCTAAACAAGAAAGGGATTATCAACCACCCCTATCCTACACCTATGGAACTTGAAGTTCCCTCTTGAAAACGTTGTTGTCAAAATATCTGCATCTTGTTCCTCCATCGGAATGTACTACAACAACATAATCTTCCTATGCACACAATCTTTTAGATGGTGATACCAGATATCAATATGCTTGGATTCATCATGAAAAACATGATTTTTTGAGATTTTGATACAACTCTGATTATCACAGTAAATCACAGTGGGATCCATCATTTGACCAGATCGCCTCACCTGCTACTTGACTTGCAAGCATGTATTATGATTCTACTAAGCTAGGTGCCATTGATCTCTGCTTCCTACTATACCAAGAAACTGTTGTAGAACGAGCACTAAAATTTCCTCCTAATGTACTCTTCTAGTCTTATGGACTTCCTACCCAATCTGCATCGGTGAAGCCACGCAAATTCACTCCCTCTGTCTGTCTATACCATAGTCCAAACTGGGTAGCGCCTATGAGGTATTGTCGAACATATTTAGCTTCCCTCCAAAACAGTTTAATTAGCCTAACCATGGCTTGAATAAGCTGGTTGACTGCATAACACATGTCTAGTTGTGTGTTCACAAGATCATGAGTGAACGCACCAACTGTTGGTAAACAATCACATCCACTTCCTCACCTGAAGTGGCATCCTCTTTCCTCTAGTTTGTCGCTAAAGGAGTCTCCATGGGTTTTCACCTATTCCTACGAAACCTCTAAAATATCTCATTGGCATATTTTCCTTGAGAGACAAACGATTCCCCGTCATCTTTCCATACTTCCAATCCAAGGAAGTAGTGCATGAGGCCCATTTCCTTCATCTCAAACTCTCTTGCAAGGTCCCTTACAATATTTGATATGTTTCTCATCACCAGTAAGGATCAAGTCATCAGCATATAAAACAATAATGAATAATCTACTTTCTACCAAAATATTATATAGGTTTGCATTTGCTTCACTTTTGGTGAAGCCCAAATCGGTAAGATAGCTATCAATCCTTTTGTACCATGCATGGGGTACTTTCTTGAGACCATACAACACTTTCTTGAGTTTGCACACATGAGACTCCTGATCAAAAGTCTTGAAGCCTGTTGGTTTCTCAATATCCACCTCCTCCTCAATAATTCCATTGAGGAATTTTGTTTTCACATCTATCTGGTGGATCTTCCACCACATATGTGTAGCCAAATAAAAGATTGATCTGATGGATAAGTACCTTGCTACAGGAACAAAGGCCTCCTCATACTCAATCCCCTCCACTTGAGATTACCCCTTGGCCACAAATATGCCCTTGAGTTTTTCTAGGCTTCCATTTGCTACATGCTTTACCTTGAATATCCATCTCAAACCCACAATAGATTTTTCTGCTAGTCTTGGAACCACTTCCCAAACATTTTTCTTCATAATGGATTCCTACTACTCCACCCTTGCGTCAACCCATCTTGGTTTCTCTACTGCTTCCTCGAAAGAGGATGGCTCAATCTCTACTAGCTCCATCATAATATCCATGTAGCCAGTGTAGCAATCTGGTGACCTTCTTTGTCTGTGTTAATTTGAAGGAGCACCCACATTCTCCCTCGCATCCTGCACAATTATCTAAGCTTCTCTTGTTCTCTTCATTCCTTATCTGGATGATTTTTCTTGAGTGGTTGTCTCCACTCTCATCTCCTCAACTTGTGGTTGCTCCATAACATCTTGAGGCTCCTTCTTTGGAGCTAAAATCTCCTCCTATGGTGGGATCTGAAGCTCCCTCTCAAGAGAGCACCACATGGCTTTGTCTTCATCAAATTTGACATCTCGTCGCACAACTGTCATCCAAAAGGATAGAAAATACACACAGTAGTTGTGGGGAGTTTATGTGTAACCCACAAGTACCCCCAACTTTGTTGTTAGCTCCAACTTCTTCCTTTAATATTTGGAGAAATGGAAATAGATAGAGGCTCCAAATATCTTGAAGTGTGACATATCCATCTTCCTCCCCTAGAAAACCTCCTTTGGTGTGAACATGCCAAGAATATGATGTGAACTCCTATTTTGCAAATAGATTGTTTTGTTGCATGCTTTATCCCACACGTGCAGAGGTAGGTTTTGGTCATGCAAAATTGATCGTATTGTTCCCACAATGCTTCGATTCTTCCTCTCAACCACCCCATTCTGCTGTGGGTTGTGGGGTGATGTCAACTCTTGTCGAATTTCTTCTTTTGCAAAGAAATTTTTAAACTCATTTGACACATACTAACCTCAATTATCACTCCTGAGAGCCTTCACCTTCTTGCCCATTTCTTTCTCCACTAGTTCCTTTAACTCTAAGAACTTGGAGAAAGTCTCATCCTTCTTCCGCATGAAGAAGATCCAACACTTCTGCGAATATCCATCAATAAATATAACAAAATACTTGTGCCTGGTAGTGGACGCTATTGAGAAATGTCCACAAACATCAGAGTGAATCCTTTCAAGGACTGCATGTGCTCTGCTCTCCCGATCATGGAAAGTGGATTTTGTGTACTTCCCCAAGGAAAACCCTTTGCATGTGTCCTACTACTCTAGTGCTCCTTTGGGGAAGCCTATGGTAATATACTTCATTATATTCAAAGCACCATGATGCGAATGGCCAAGTCTTATATGTCAAAGTTCATCGACATCATAGCTCTGCACAATCTTCCAAAACTGCAACTGAGACAAGATTCTTCTTTAGACCTGGTACAAACATCACATCCTTGAGCCTAAGAGGGGAGCTTGAATCCCTTTGAAAGGTGACTATACCAATCATAGTCATGTTGTACCTTCCATAATATCCCATCTCGATGTGAATTTGGAGATACTTCTCCTCCAAATGACAAAAAATATATATATTCATCGTCGTATGGAATGAGGCATCACTATTGAGATACTACCACACACTTCCCATCATGGTGTTGTCCATGCATACAATGAGAGTAAAATCAAATTTGAACTGTGAAGCCAAAGCTTCACCCGCTTCTCCTCCTATGGTCTTCTTGCTTGCCTTCTTTTGATGACACTTCGTTGGATAGTGCCCAAATTCATGACAATGAAAGAACTTGATTCTGGACAAGTCTTTCTTCTTACCCCCTCGACTCGAATCTATGTTGGATTGGGATTTATTCCCTTTCCCTTTCTTTACCTTTCCATCCAATGCACAGTTCTCCTCATCCTTGCCCTTGGATGAATTCTTGTCTTTGGTATTCCACCTTATTTCCTCCTGTACCAAATCGGACCAAAATGATTCCCAATTTGATAGCTTCTCCCCTATTCATTGAATCTTAGTAGTTGTTCCAGCTCTTGGGAAGGCCTAGAAGGGCTAGGCTCACCAAATCATCCATTGTTATATTAACACCAACTTAACCAAGTTCATCACGACATTGTATCAGGCTTCTCAGGTACTATGGAATGGTCTCGTTCCTCTGCATCTTGATATTTCAAATCTTGTTCTTGAGTGTCAATTTCTAGTGGTCACTACTATTCTAGAACAAATCAGTCAGCACTTGCCACATTGCATACGAAGTCTCTTTCCTGTGGATATTTGAGACAATATGGCCTCATACTCCCTCCAATATTATCCCCCTCACCTTGGAAACACACTTCTTCCATTATTCCATATCCTTAGCATTAGATGTTCTTGGTTTCGAACTATCATTATTGATGAATTCCTTCAACCCATTATCCTCCAGTACTACGTCCATGTGGTCCTTCCATGCAACATAATTTGAGCTTCCCTCAAGGGCATACTCGAGCCATAGTCCATTGAAATAAATCTTGTCAATCTTGAAGAAAACATGCAACCTTGATTTGAAAATTCAAATATCCTACAATCACAACTTTGAAATCTCTACTCTACAGTGATTCCAGCTCTAATACCATGTAGAAATTAATGTGTAGATTCAAAATTGCTCATGAAATTTGCTAAATCTCAAGACTTGAATCATAGACATGCAAAAGGAAAAATCACACATGAACATAGATTTATATCTCAAAACCCCTTAGTATCTATATTGCATTAATCAAATAATATAGAAGAAATTGCAATGCTTTCTCAAGCTTGAGCACACCTTGCAAGTGTATAGTTTATCCCTCTACCCAACTAACTGAACCTGGACAACGCTTAGCCAATTTCAAGCCTTCCTAAGCTCTAATTTTCTTGTGTTATTACCTTGGGAAATTTCCCCTATTTTTACACCGTAAGGCGTTCTGATGTGAAAACAACTTCTTTGTTTCCCTCGTGTCTTTTGTTAGACCATTCAATTTCATGTTAGACGATTAGATTCTTTTAAGCCGTTGATTTGAATTGAAAACCGATTTGACCAAGTGGCAATGGATCCAACCTTGGTTAGTAGGGCATGGATCTAATGACCACAAAAGTTCATTATGGATTGCAGCCATATTCCACAACTGTTCCATTCTGGTGTGCCGCCACAACCGTTCCATTATGGTGTGCCCCTGTTAGCTTAAATCGTTATGGACCACAACCATATTCCACAATTGTTCCATTCTGGTGCGCCCCCACAACCGTTCCATTCTAGGGCACCCATGTTAGCTTAAATCAAAGTCTAGTGAGATAGATCCCATAATAGCGTACGGTGGGATGGACCTTGCTCAGAGAACATGGTTGGTCTTTCAACACTGCATAGTGGATAGGACCAAAGAATACATGAGAAATTTCATTTCCAATCCAGATGTTCACAGATTACCCTGCTCAGAGAACATGGTTGGTCTTCCAACATTGCACAGTGGATAGGACCAAAGAATACATGAGAAATTTCAATTCCAATCCAGATGTTCACAGATTTTATTTGGGCAGACCGTGGTGGAAGATGTATCCACGGACAGTTTTGTTGAATGTTTATTTCAGCAAACTCAAAAGCATTTCGTTCATGTGTTTTTAGGCATTCCTTCATAAACTAGCTGCACATTTTCTAAACTCCATGAATACATATATTTTAAGGTGAAGAAAGCATTTACAAAAGCATTCATTGAATTTTTCATTTGTGAAATTTATCGACAAATTTTTTTATTAGATATCTACCTTTTTTATTTCTGTACCTATTGTAATTAAACTATGCCATCCATCGAGCAATGTTATTAAATGTTATAAAAAAATACAATGGCGAAAGCATGTGGTTCATTTGTTTTAGGAATTCCTTCTTAAAATTGTTGCGCATTTTCTAAACTCCATCAATACATATATTTTAATGTCAAGAAAGCATTTACAAAAACATTCTTTGAATTTTTTATTGTCAAATTTATTGACAGAAAATTTTATTAGATATTTATATATTTTATTTCTGGAAGAGGAGAGTAAGTATTTTATGTATGTAACTCGGTAATTTTATTAAATATTTATATTTTTTATTTCTGGAAGAGGAGAGTAAGTAATTTATGTAGGTAACACTGTTGTCGCACCGATTTCTCTAGACATATGATTATTGTTTTAGTGAAACCGATTATCGGCATTGTTATACCAAAATCAGAAAGATAATTTCACTTTCAAATGTAAATTGGGTTCAGTTATTATGTCAGATTTAAATATGAAGATGAGGCAGAGACACGGTTAATAACAAATCATTTAGATTGACATTTTTCTAATATGGAAAATCCATTTTGAAACTTATTTGATTTCCCTAACTTACTGTTGAAGGAGTATGAAGTTTTGATAGTTATTAATATTAATTATTATTACTTAAGTTTCTTTTAAGGTGAAGGATTATTTAAAAATGACTTAACTTAAAATTGTTATATTATTATTATCTTAGAATTTGTGTTTCATTTTGCCTATAATATTTATAACTTTTATTTACTACATTATCTTTTAAAATGAGATATTAATATAAATATTTGAAAATGGTCAAAATCGGTTAATAACAAATCATTTAGATTGACATTTTTCCAATATGGAAAATCCATTTTGAAACTTATTTGATTTCCCTAACTTACTGTTGAAGGAGTATGAAGTTTTGATAGTTATTAATATTAATTATTATTACTTAAATTTCTTTTAAGGTGATAGGTTATTATTTATAATGTTATTAACTTAAATTGTTTTATTATTATTATTTTGATTTGATGTTTCATTTTATGCTCTATAATATTTATAACTTTTATTTACTACATTATCTTTTAAAATGAGATATTAATATAAATATTTGAAAATGGTCAAAATCGGTTAATAACAAATCATTTAGATTGACATTTTTCCAATATGGAAAATCCATTTTGAAACTTATTTGATTTCCCTAACTTACTGTTGAAGGAGTATGAAGTTTTGATAGTTATTAATATTAATTATTATTACTTAAATTTCTTTTAAGTGTTTAAGGTATAGGTTATTATTTAATTTATAAACTAAAATGTTTTATTATTATATTTGATTGATGTTTATTTTATGCTCTATAATATTATAACTTTTATTTATACATTATCTTTAAAGAAATATTAATATAAATATTTGAAAATGGTCAAAATGGGTTAATAATAAATCATTTAGATTGACATTTTTCCAATATGGAAAATCCATTTTGAAACTTATTTGATTTCCCTAACTTACTGTTGAAGGAGTATGAAGTTTTGATAGTTATTAATATTAATTATTATTACTTAAATTTCTTTTAAGGTGATAGGTTATTATTTATAATGTTATTAACTTAAATTGTTTTACTATTATTATTTTGATTTGATGTTTCATTTTATGCTCTATAATATTTATAACTTTTATTTACTACATTATCTTTTAAAATGAGATATTAATATAAATATTTGAAAATGGTCAAAATCGGTTAATAACAAATCATTTAGATTGACATTTTTCCAATATGGAAAATCCATTTTGAAACTTATTTGATTTCCCTAACTTACTGTTGAAGGAGTATGAAGTTTTGATAGTTATTAATATTAATTATTATTACTTAAATTTCTTTTAAGGTGATAGGTTATTATTTATAATGTTATTAACTTAAATTGTTTTATTATTATTATTTTGATTTGATGTTTCATTTTATGCTCTATAATATTTATAACTTTTATTTACTACATTATCTTTTAAAATGAGATATTAATATAAATATTTGAAAATGGTCAAAATCGGTTAATAACAAATCATTTAGATTGACATTTTTCCAATATGGAAAATCCATTTTGAAACTTATTTGATTTCCCTAACTTACTGTTGAAGGAGTATGAAGTTTTGATAGTTATTAATATTAATTATTATTACTTAAATTTCTTTTAAGGTGATAGGTTATTATTTATAATGTTATTAACTTAAATTGTTTTATTATTATTATTTTGATTTGATGTTTCATTTTATGCTCTATGATATTTACAAATTTTATTTATTGGATTATCTTTTAAAATAAGATATTAATATAAATATTTGAAAATGTCAAAACCTTGGTTTTATCAGTTCATGCAATTTTTTCTTTTTCTTAAATATTTCTACTATCATAGAATGAATAGTACATAAATATCATAATTCTTAAAGATAAACTTAATAGTTAAATAAAAATAAAAAATAAATTTGAGATATCATATTTTTTCATCATATTTAAACTTGATAAAAATTAAATTATATATACTAACTATTTTATGAATTGATATTTCATATCTAGCTTTTCAATTTAATTGAAAAAATGTTATAAAGTTAAATTAAAATAAATTATATCTAAATATGTTTATTGTTCTGGTTTTTTTGTAGTATGGTATTGATAAGTCATGGTATTGATTTACTGGAGTCTAATATTGATAAGTCATGGTATTGATCCATAGTGTCATGACCGTAGGCATGCTTATTTTAGAATAGGTTTTCTAAATTTTTAATTTAATTACTAGTAATTATGAAGTGGGTGGTTGAGTTACATATCTAACCCTTTTTCTCACATTAGACATTATTTGAAGGGTTATTACTAATAGTGAGATTATTAATGAAAAGTATAACTTTAGATTTTGCATCAAAAAATAGCACCAAGTTTAAAACTATGTATTATGTCTTTTATTTACACTCGTCATGAATGCATAGGTTAAAAATTTAGGCCATGTACATGGTTATATGATTGAGTAGTTGCATAGATTACATGCATTATTCATATTAATTAGGTGTATTTTCCAATTACATGTAGTCATTAAGTGTGTCTTTTATATATGATATGGGTTTGAACCATGAGGGATACATATATGCATGGGTTAGATATGTATGTAGGTGTATAATAGAAGTAATTATTTATGTTAGTTATTTTTGTTATAAATATGGGTATGTAGATTAGATGCTTATCTTAATAAAAGTAAATTCTCTTATGTCTTAAGAAACTAGAACAAAAATATTATTTAAGTTTTGGTTAGGTTGTATTTTAACATATTATTCAAAATTTAATATATAAATAATAAGTTGTTCAAAATTTAACAAATATAAAAAACCTATTGATTTTGGATTACTCTAACTCATAAGTATTGAATTTCTTTAATGTTATATGATCTTTACATAAATAAATATATTAATAAACAAATTAGAACCTAGATTATTCAATAAACCATGTCTTAACACATGTAGTCCTTGAATAGAAATTGGTGGTTTTAGTGTCTATATATTGTAAGAGTTACTTTATGTTAGATTTTGCTTATAATATGTTCATTTCCTGTAATACATGAGAAGTCATTATTTATGTTAATTATTTTTGTTATGAACCATGTCTTAACACATGTAGTCCCTGAATAGAAATTGGTGATTTTAGTGTCTATATATTGTAAGAGTTACTTTATGTTATATTTTTCTTATAATATGTTCATTTCCTGTAATACATCACATCATGAACAATTTTTGCAATGAACAATTTGCACAGCCTTTCGCTTAAACATAAGAAAAGCCAGTGAACAATTTGCACAACCTTTAGCTTAAACATAAGAAAAGCCAGTAACAAAACAACATGCATTCATTGTTTTGGAGACAATAAAACCTAGATTATTTTCCAAACCCATGTTTTGGACACGGTAAAAACTAAATTATATGAAGTTCAATTATATTAATTTTTTAATAATAATAATAATAATGATGATGATGATGATGATCTAAATTTTTTTCCAAATAAAGTTCAGTTATATTAATTTTTTATACTAATAGTAATAATGATGATAATAATTACGACCATAGGCATGCTTATTTTAGAATAAGTTTTCTAAATTTTTAATTTAATTATTAGTAATTATTAAGTGGGTGGTTGAGTTACATATCTAACCCTTTTTCTCACATTTCTATTTGTAACTTGTATTTGATAAAAGATCTACATTATTTCATGGGTTATTATGGAAAGTATAACATTAGATTTTGCTTCAAAAAATAACACCAAGTTTAAAACTATGTATTATGTCTTTTATTTACACTTGTCATGAGTGCCCAAACATACCGGTAATGGAGTTATGGTGTATAACATGAACTATTTTCCCTTATAGGTAAGGGGTTGTGGTGCACAACATGAGTTGTATTTGGCTTACATGCTAGATCATAGGGGTATCTATTTTTTCAAAATCATGCAGGAATTGCTCCTAGGTTTGAAATATGCTATTTTGGTTGAATTTATATTATTAATGCTAAAAAATGCATAGACTTCACAAACTCGTTTGTGGATCTTGTTGTGAAAGTTAGGGGTTCTTTGTATCTTAAAAAAACATCAACACTAGAGAACCATCACATTCAATCAAGGATCCATACCTACATTCACCAACCATCCATTTCCAAATTACCACGCTAGAGTTCCCTAGAAGGGTATAAAATAAAACTAAAGTTGCAAGTACAATGTTAAAATTGCTAATCATTCCCTCAATTGACATATTGCAACTCAAATCAATAGGATAGATAAGAAGGAGTTCACTTTACTTTTAACACCATGTTATTTCTATCACTCAAATTATCACATATCACACATGTCTCCATCTATGCGCTTTCTCCACATTCTAGTCTCCATCTATGCTCTTTCTCCACATGCTATTGCCTTACGATGTTCCTTTGCAACATCTGTGATCTAGGTGGATATTGGTGGCCACCCGCTAATTCCACTTGGATCCCCACCAGTGCTTCTTTCAGTTTTTTCAGTTTCCTTAATTATAGCATAGTTTACTATTTTTAGCAATTTTTCGGGTCCTAAACTTTCGGAGCCGTTTTGAGGCCCTAAACGACGTTTTTTGGGAAATCTACCGCCAACGATTTTTCTGTCAAAAAATCATCTTTTCCGTTGTAGTCCTTGGAGAGATCTTTCCAATGGGCTATCATGCGCATCAAACGGAGATAATATGACCAATTCACAACCTCGGGAAGTTGGCTATCCAACTCACCCTAATGGGGCCCACAAACTCTTGGTGTTACATCTCCTCGGGTTAGGGTTTTGGTCGTTTAGGGTTTTTTCTTATTGTTCAATAATAAAAAGGCCCTTGGGCCTCATTGTAAGATAGTTCAGAGGCATGTAGCTACCACATCTCTTCTCAGAGATAAGCTACCATCGCCCTAGCTGGTTTATTTCCATTGCTATTTGTAAGCATATTTCAGTGTTTTACATTAGTGAAATGAAGTATTATTTCTACTGCATATCTGTGTTTATGCTTATCTCTGTAATTTATTGCATTCCTGTTTAAGTTCGGATCAGTGGTATCAAAGCGGTTTGCTTTTTCTTTGTTTTTCTTTGCATGTCCCCAACGAGGTCGGGATATAAGGAGTTAGGGCTTGAACTGGTCGAACCTTTGCAAGACCAGCCTCACAAATCCCGACGGCCTCTCATGGCGGATGAGAAGAAAGATGAGGGGGCAAGAGATCCTATCAAAATCTTGCTCGAAGAAGCCCTCAAGAAACAACAAAACGCGATGATGGATAGCTTTGCCCAAATCCTTCAGCAACTACCCAAAAGCGAAGCATCAGCTTCCAGTAGCTACTCTAGAAATGCCACACCCTTTAAGATACAAGTTAATTTTGAAATCCCCATATTCGAGGGTTAGATAGATGCATATGCCGTAGATAAATGGTTAAATCTACTAGAGGGTTATTTTTCTGTTCATGAATTTTCGAGTCGGGAAAAGATTGTTTTCACTCTTCTCAAAGTAGCCCCCCACATCAAGGACTGGTGGGAAACCTATAGCGAGCAGAAGGATGAAAATATCGGGTCACTATTTTCAGCCGCACCCACCTGGAATTCATTCCGGGATGCCATTAAGGAGCAGTACTACCCTGTTGGAAGCTATGAGGATGAATACATAAAGTGGACCACGCTATGGCAGGGAAGGGACCAAGATGTGCCGAAGTTCACCAATATTTTCCACACCCTTCGCATGAAGTTGGGTATCAAGGATTCAGAGCAACATTTGTTACTCAAATACCATGGCTACCTGCACAAGTACATCCAGGAAGAAATAGAATTCCTGAACATCTCCTCACTCGGCACAGCATACCGATATGTTGTCAAGGTCGAGCAGAAGTTTAAACAAAAGAAGCGAGACTTTGGGTTTGCGAATCTGAAGCAAGGGAAAGGTGCCCCTAAACCACAGAACAAAGGACAAAGCCAAGGCGGGGCAGCCCAAGACAACCTGCCAAAGCTGCAAGCAAAGAACAATGTCGCGAAGCCGAAAAAGGACACGGGAAAATGGTGTGAGTTCCATAAGAGCTCCACTCATAACACAAGTGAGTGTCGGGCCAAGCAGTCACAGGTGGCTGAGATAAAGGTTTCAGAATCAGATGCATGTTCTGACTCTAAGTTAGAACCCGACAAGGGGAATGACAAAGGGAAGCAGATCATTGATGCGGATCCCAACGCCACTGTTGCTACTGCCAAGATCCAGAAAAATGAACCCGAAGATCCAGAGGAGGAGGAGCGTCTCTTCCACTCCCATATGT
>APFE030707663.1:60314-76664 GCA_000404065.3 Pinus taeda
AGATGAGGTATTGTGTGACATTGCTCCCCTTGAAGTTTGTGATGTATTATTAGGACAACCATACTTGTGGAAGCGACATGTTGTGTATGAATCAAGGCCCTGTGTTGTTATTATTACATTGGGAAATAAGTTGTACAAGATACCAAAGGTAGCACCGCCTACCTCCATCTCTTTGATTACTGCAAAACAATGCAGTAAGCTCATTTCCAAAACTGGGAAATTTGTTTTCCTAATGATACGCCCTCAAGGAAAGAAGAAGACAGTGGCCACAGCCTCCAGACAGGGCCCCTCCGCATGACAACTACAGATGGACAAGGTCGTGGAGGAGTACAAGGACATCTTCACCTCCCCCGCAAGGGTTCCTCTGCACTGTCAAGTCAAGCACTCCATCGATCTAACCCCAGGTGTGTCGCTACCCAATGGACCAATTTATCGGTGCTCCATTCTGGAGAACGATGAAATCAAGAGGCAATTCAGGAGCTGCTGCAGAAAGGTCACATCCATCCGAGTTCATCGCCTTGTGGGAGCCCAATTGTGTTGGTACAGAAGAAGGATGAGACTTGGAGACTCTGTATTGACTATCGGGCGCTGAACAAGATCACTATCCATAATAGGTACTCAATCCCGCGGATTGATGACCTCCTGGACCAACTAAAGGGGGAAAAATATTTCAACAAGATCAATCTGAAGTTAGGATATCACCAGGTACCAATCGAATCCTCTAATCTGTGGAAGACTGCCTTCAAAGCCAAGGAGGGCCTTTTCGAATGGTTGGTTATGCCTTTCAGGTTAACGAATGTTCCTGCAACCTTCATGAGGCTAATGGATGACATCTTGTGGCCATTCACCAACTCATTTGTAGTGGTATACTTGGATGACATTCTTATCTTCAGCCAGAGTTGGAAAGAGCACCTCCACCACATCCGACAGGTTCTCCAAACACTGCGGCAACACAAGCTATGTGCCAATTTGGAGAAATATACTTTTGGCATGACCCAAGTTCAGTATCTGGGATACATTATTGATGAACATGGGGTGCATGTGGATCCAACCAAGATCCAAGTCATTAGGGATTGGCCATCTCCAACCACTCTGACAGAGCTCTGCAACTTTCTAGGTATTTCCAACTTCTATCGGAGGTTCGTGTTGGGATTTTCTCATATCACTTGGCCTTCGAGTCAAGTCACCAAGGGAGGAGCGAAAGAAAAATTCTTTTGGTCTGAATCTCAACAGAAGGCATTCATAGAGTTGAAAGATCACCTCTACACAGCACCAGTGCTTGCGTTACCAGATTTACAACAACCATTTGAGGTCAAGACAGATGCCTCTGATTATGCTATTGGGGCAATCCTTACTCAACACGGGCATCCAATGGCATGTCACAATGAAACACTTTCAGACACAGTCCGGAAGTATCCCACTTATGATAAAGAGATGTATTCCATTGTGTAGCCCTGCCGAAAATGGAAGCATTACATTTTGGGGAAGGAAATAATCATCCACACAGACCACCAACCCCTGTAGTTCATATAGACCCAAGGGAAATTGCAGAATGGTTGCCATCAGAAGTGGTCCACATACCTGCAACAGTTCCATTTGAATATCATCTATAAGAAGAGTAGCACTAATAATGTTGCAGATTGCCTCAGTCGACCATTGATCATGGTGTTAACCACCGTGCTCAACCCTTGTGGGCACGAGACTTCTAATTGGCCACTTCTCTACAATAGTGACCCAGAATTCGGCCACACATACCAGACCCTCTTGGAGGGTCAGCATGTTCCATATTTTCACCTCCAGGACGGCCTGTTATGTCACCTGGGTCACCTTTGTGTTCCTTTAAGCGAGCATGCCAAGATGATTTTGGAAGCACACTAAAGTCGGGTTGTTGGGCATTTTGGGGTCAAAAAAATGGTGGCAGTACTGCAGAAGTATTTCTATTGGCCGAATCTTCGACAAGATGTCGGGAAGTACATCAGATCATGCACTGCCTATGCCATTGCCAAACCGACCATCAAGAAGCAAGGCCTCTATACCCCGCTGCCTACCCCTAGTCGACCTTGGGAATCCATCTCCATGGATTACATGTCAGGCCTTCCTTCCACTAAGCATGGAAATGACTGTGTTTTTGTGGTCGTCGACAGGTTCTCAAAGATGGCCATTATGACGGCCTGCAAGAAGAATATCACAGCAGAAGCCACTGCTAAACTCTTCTTTGAACGAGTGTGGGTACACTTTGGGATCCCACAGTCTATCATCTCAGATAGGGACAGCAGGTTCCTCAGTACATTTTGGTCCAGTCTCTGGTCGATGCTGGACACCAAACTCACTAAGTCCACAACCTTCCATCCTCAAACTAATGGCCAGATAGAGGTTGTCAACAGGGTGATCGTACACATTCTGCACATGTACAACTCAAAGCATCCACGCACATGGGACGAGAGCCTCCCCTATGTTTAGCACAGCTACAACCGAGCTCTCCACAACTCGACTGGCCATAGCCCTTTCCAGGTGGGCTTGGGATTCTAGCCACTATGTCCCATCAGTGTGGCCATGCCATTTGCAGCTACTCACGCAGATTCTGCTCATGTCCAGTCTGAAACAGATAAGGCAAACAGCTTCATTGAGCACATCCAACATATTCGCCAGCAGGTCCATGAAATTTTGGAGAAATCAAATTCTAAGTACAAGCAACGACATGATCAACATCGGGTGCCACACAAGTTTTAGGTGGGTGACAAAGTCTAGTTTCATTTGCAAAAGGAACGCCTTACCGGAGCCTATCAGAAACTCAGACCACTCCGATATGGTCCTTACACTATTACCAAGGCTATGGTATACAATGCATTTGAGCTCAGCATTCTCCCATTCCTTGGCCTGCAGCCGGTGTTCAATGTGGACCGCCTTCGGCCATACTTTCCACCATTACTAGACACATTCGACATTGGATAACAACTCACACCCACAGGGTTAAATCCAGATTGCATGGAACAAGCTACAAATGATCAGATCATGGACACATGGATCAAGCACACTCTCCAGGAGAATATCCAACTGTATCGAGTTGTCAAAGCAGGATAACTCCTTCACCAAGGTAAGTGCCTCACCATGGACCAAGTTCAGCAGAAGTTATCTCATCTCATGGAGTAACTCAACGCAATGGGGACCATTGCTTCCTAAAGGGGGAGGAATGATCCAGGTGGATATTGGTGGCCACCCACTAATTCCATGTAGATCCCCACTAGTGCTTCTTTCAGTTTCCTTAATTATAGCATAGTTTACTATTTTTAGCAGTTTTTTGGGTCCTAAACTTCTGGAGCCATTTTGAGGCCCTAAACGACGTTTTTTGGGAAATCTACCGCCAATGATTTTTCTGTCAAAAAAGCACCTTTTCCGTCATAGTCCTCAGAGATATCTTTCCAATGGGATATCATGCGCGTCAAACGGATATAATATGACCAATTCGCGACCCCAGGAAGTTGGCTGTCCAACTCACCCAACAGGGCCCACAAACTCTTGGTTTTACATCTCCTCGGGTTAGGGTTTTGGTTGTTTAGGGTTTTCTCTTATTGTTCAATAATAAAGAGGCCCTTGGGCCTCATTGTAAGACAGTTCAGAGGCATGTAGCCACCACTTCTCTTCTTAGAGATAAGCTACCATCGCCCTAGCTAGTTTATTTCCATTGTTGTTTGTAAGCATGTTTCAGTATTTTACATTAATGAAATGAAGTATTATTTTCGCTTCATATCTGTGTTTATGGTTATCTCTGTAGTTTGTTGTGTTCCTGTTTAAGTTCGAATCAATCTGGTGCAATTGCTAGTTTAGGAATTTCACACTTTGGAATTGCGCAATAGCTTTAGGTATTTCTCTGACTGCATGCACCACTTGTACACATTGGAATATGCTACAACTAATAGTACACTACCTAGGAATCTTCATCTCAATTGGGAAACTCAAATTCTTTGCATGCAACAATTATTTTGGGTTGATTGATCAGTTAAATGGTTGATCACTTAGTGTGGTCGAAGTTCCACTTCCACAACTTGACCTCCACTAGTTCTTCTGACAATTAGAACTAATTAAACTAACAATAACCCAAATTAACTGAAATAGATTGCTAAAAATTAGCAATAAATCATGTAGAAATAAACTCAAGATTCCTCAACTCGAATTTACTGAGTTAAATGGGTGACAAGTGAGACGTCACCTAAGTTAACTACCTCCAAGTATTCTGCTGAAATAAAAATTCAAATTTTAATCTAGTTTGACCAAGGCGAAGTCAAAACTAAATTTTCTTGCTACCTTTTCAATAGTTAAATAATAAATATATATTCACCATGGCTAACAAAAATGTGCATCATTCTCAAATACTACTCAACCTTTCTCCTAAAGAGGAAGGCCCTCCATCTCAAAGATCTAAGATAGCTCTGTTATCGGAGGGCTTAGATCAAACCTAAGTTGAGGGGGATAATCTTGGTTCTAGGGGGGAAGACCTAATTACTGTTGAAGATGTAGTTGAAATTCTGCCACCACGCATTAACCCACCTTTAACTAACCCTCTCGACCTTGTACTTGTATAGTTGAGTGCCTATTTTACAGTTCATTTTTCCTTGTTCTCTCATCCAATATATTGTGAGAGTGGTGGGTCTACCTGGGGGAAATGGGTTCCTTATTTCCATCCATAGCAAGTGTTATCTCAAAATCAAGCCTGATAGGCTGCTGGTCAGGATGACTCTAAGTAACTATTTCAAACCAAGCTTTTGACTAAGGCTTAGCCTCCTTAGCCTGAGAGGGCTCTCTCAAAAGGATTAATGATTTTGACTAATGATAAGAGGGCTCACTCTTGTGATGTAATAACATAGACAAATATAGTCGCTGGATAAACATTTTATAAGTTCCCGTTGGGCTTATGGAGTCAATCAAGCTTCTGTAAACAATGACACTACCTTTGCATAGAAGTCAGGGCACTTAGCATTTAAATGTTCAGAATACAACTTACATGAAACCACAGTTCACACATGCATACAGGAAGTCAGAGCACAATCAGTGAATTCTGAGTGATTATGCATCCATGCAACTGAAAAAAGACATTAAGGGAAGAAAAAAACACATATTCTGAACATGACAAATCCTTTATGAATCCTGAGAAGAAAAGTAGATGCTTTGTATTACTGAAAATGATCTTTACATAAGCTAAAACATTACTTCTGTTGTCAAGTTTCCAACCCTCATTACATTGCTGTCTCAACTATATATAATATTTATTCTAACTAATTCGCGTTTCCTCCTCCAGCATGAGGGGAATTATAATAACTCGATCCTTATCTCTAAAGACGCCTATCAACTATTTAACTGTCTATTAAATACAAATAAATTGTTGACTGTAATTTTTAAAAAGTCCTAAATCAATTATGACTCTAACTCCATATTTGTGCCATAGTGGCTACTCCTTGTCCTTTGACACCTGGTTCTCTTTAGATTTGGCTGAGCTGGATATTAAATGTGCCATATTGGCCTTTAAACGTTGAATCCCTATCTGCCCGTGGTATTCGGAGATGTCCCCTATTTCTCGACTTCTTTTTTCCATAATTTGCTTGAACATGAACAACATCTTTCTGAGCCTTTAATATCCCAAAGGATGGAACGTGGCCACATTTTAGATATGCTGTAGGTTGTGGTGATGGACAGGTGTTCCTTTTTCAAAAACTCCCGCTCATAAAATCAATTGTCTGTCTGCGTTTTTTAAAAAACATCATCTACAGCAGTTTCGTAGTGCGCTACGAAACTGTTGTTTTATTTAAAACAGTTTGCTTTTTTAACCCGAGAGCTTATATCATCCAATCATCGGTTTCCAAAATTCCCTTTGATGTTTCATATGTGTATCAGGGATTAAAACATCTTCAAAACACTAATGATTAAGCAAAATTAACAAAAGTTTAAGACAAAACCCTTTCCTGAACAGTGAATTCATTTATTAGGTAACCGGCTTAGCTCTGCCTTCAGGTCTTCAGCGGCTTTCTTTAATTGATTAATCTCTTCTTCAACTGCTTCTATTTGGCTTTTCATGGCTGCCACATAATCTTCTTGAGATGTGATGGCTGCTTTACTTTTGCTGCTCTTTTGCTGAGGTCGTGTTCCTTCCGCGGCTTCCTCTGTCCTGGGCAGTGCTTCCTGTACCTGCTGGAAATTTCTAGTCATAGGTCTTCTTGGTTTAAAAACAAATTCCTGGGCTGGCTCATCAAACTTAAGCCTTTTTGAGGCTTTGGTTTTCTTAACCTTTACCTGTGGTGACTGTGTCAAATCAATCTCAATCGGTTTAGACTGTTCTAACTCAATAGCCTGTAATAGATCATTTAGGCTTGCCTTAGACACAGGGCTCTCCTCGACAACTATAGATTTACCTTTCTCTTTATTAATCTAGCTTCTTGTCCTCACCCTTGAGACTGCTTCAGGTTTACTTGCTTGAGGTACAGTCTTCTTACCCTGAGTCTTCTCCTTTGTTGATTTTTGAGGTTGTTCTTGAATGACTAACGGATTCACTGGTTTTGGTAGCTGTGGCTTGGTTTTCTTTTTGGCTCTTGCTTCTCTTTGAAGCTCAGCTATTGTAAACTCTCTGGCTGGTTGAGGAGTAAGACCAGTCTTACTTTGGAATCCAGCCATGAAGATAAAAGAATTCCAGTCTCTGCCTATCTTTTGGAGGCTATCTAAAATCAACAACTTAATCAGACCATGGTGAAATAAAGAGGTTTCATAGTCCTCTTTCCTGAGCTGCACCTTATCACACATTTTACTTAGACTGCGAAATAAATAAAACGGAATGTCTATGGAGACCTTCCTGGTAAAATGTAGGAGCAGTTTAAAATGATAAGGATAAACTTTATTGTACCTTCCTTCACAAGTTAAATACTTCTGAATGCAGGTAAGAAGAAGAGCATAATGTTCCTTGAGATAGAACCTAGGCACTGCTTTTGTGTAATCCTCATTTACATATGCCTCTTTTAAGAACTCTTTACAGGGATTCCTATCAAATTTAAAATTGTTGAACCATTCTTCCTGTCCTCTTGGTATCTCGGTTACAGTAGCTATGGCTTATGGAGAAACCGATATCTCTAACATGGCAACCTTTAAATTCAAACCGGTAAAATTAAGCGCAAATTCTTTTGTTACCTATGCATGCCCTCCTTGTAGCTTTTTACAAAATCTCCAGCACCCGGCATCTTTAAACGCCTTCTTCACGCCTTCATCTCTCAAGGTTATGTCCAGGCCTTCGGGTTCATTCCTTTGACATTTGCCAGACCTGTGCTCCTTTCTCTCCATCTTCACTTTGAAATCTTCACGGCCAAATTCTTACTTTGAAATATTCACAGCCAAATCCTAACAACTCCGATCGAGATGGTGATACAGCAATACAGTTCCTCTTTTTTATTTAGCCTCGCTTGTAATCAGGCTCGCTTGAACAGCCTCACTTGAAATTCAAATCGAAACATGATTGGTCACTCATGCAACACTCACAGCCATTATTAGGACTATGCATGGTAAAATCTCTTGGGAATGAGATTTCTGTGCATATCAAAAATCTATTGGTGGAGTAGCGGCAAATGAACGTTCAGGCATGATTTCAAGAGGTACTCAAACTGACATGAGTGGATGGACATGCTGACTCACCTATGGACTTGACATTTCAGGAAAGATTCGCTGCAGAATGCACGAATCCATGATTTCGCAGCGCTGTTAGTTATATTTTTTAATGATGCGCTGCGAAACTACTTAATCATTACACGCTGCGAAACTGCTAGACTATGATTAAGCTGCGAAATGGGCAAATAAGACTGCGCTGCGGAATCACTAAAAGACAAGGTGACTTGGCATAGACAAGACATGACTATGGGATAATGATGAGTGGAGGAAAGCCAATAGGAGTAGAGTCTGATTTAAGCTTAAAAACCTTTAAAACTCCGACTCCTAAGTGAGACAAATAAAAATGGAAACAGCTTAAACATAAACCTTTGTCATCAGACTAGGGCATGTAACTGTATGCATTAAACCTTTAGTTCTAAGTGATAACAGCAAGTGTGTATTTTTCTTATGTATTCTTTACCACTAATCATTGTGATAGGGCATACTTCCTATTGTCACTTCTACAACACCCTCCAAAAAAATTTCCTACACCCAAATTTCAAAGCGTATTTCATATTTTCGTTGCAAATATTGAAATTCATTGCATGTGTTCTTGCTAAGTGTTTTACTCCCATCTACAAGAAAATAAAAGTGTCATCCTTTCGCATGGTAAGTGTTGAACAATGTATATAAGCTGGTTTTGGTGGTTACAAGGGGTTATCTTTGTGTAAATGTGTTGTTCCCACTATGTAAACATTCGTCACACTCATTTTCAGAGTTTTAAGCACTGTCGCACAAGTGTCGTCACGGTTGACGCAAAGTGTATATTTGGTGTCACACTTATCATCGCAATTTTTTTTCTCTAAGGGAAATTTGTTATTCATTTGTTCTGGATGATCCATGTTGTGTTTTCAAGTGATCTAAGTGTGTTATCACAGTCAATTATTATCATATTTCACATCAACTTCATCGATCCCACACTTAGCCAAATTGGAAAAGACTATTGACCAAGCAGCTTAGCCTCATTTGGCCCTCCTAAACTATGCATTCTACAATATCAGCCCTCAAGCTACAACCCTACCTCTTGGAACTCTGTAATGCATACTTCTTGCCTCCCAGGACTGTGCACTATGCAATCATAGTGCTCAAGCTCAGACTTTGACCCCAAAAACTACGCAATTTCTCCCTCCTACCTAGTTAGTATTGCACACTGCACAATCACAAGGCTCATGCCCCATCACCGACCCCTTGAACTGTGAAACGGCGCCATCATCTAACCTCCTCTTCCTTCCAGAACTACGTTGGAAGAATCAATGCTCAAGCCCTCAGCCTAGCTCCCTGAGCTCCCCAAGTGTGCAATCTTATTGCTTAGTCTAGCCTAAACTACGCATTACGCAGTCTCAAGGCTCAAGCCTAACTCTTGACTTCCTGAGTTACGCAATTACATAGTCACTGAGCCTCTCCCTTAGCCTGCCACCTAGTTCTGGCTCAGTCAATGGTTTTTCATACAACATGTTAAACGAGGGGTTTATCAGACTGTTGTCATCTTATTATGAGTGAATTGCAAATGCAAGTACTCTATCATATCATGAAAGGATGATGAAGGAGGATATGGAGAAGGGGAACATGCAATAAGACACCTTTGTAGATGAATATGCAAATAGATCAATCATAAGAAAGAAAAGGGCACTAGTTTGATACCGCTGCTCAATATTTGATATCACTGAAGACTTCTCAACTTTAAGCCATATGGAGGCAGACAAAAGAACATTCTCAATAATACACATAGAAAGAAGCAAAAAGAATGACTTGACATTGCCATGTCATCATGCATTCCATGTCGTCAGTGTCATGAGTCACCATATGCCACATCACTTTAGTGGATTATGTAAATTACTATTGAAAATGTATTGTAAAGTATAAATCCAAAGGACATGTACAAAATATCAACAATCATATAAAGTCAAAAACTCATAGGAAGTAAAATAGTCATGAGGGTATTCAAAGAGTCACAAGGGAGGTGAAGCATCACCCCATTGGTAATATATACACCCTCATCGTATGATAAGAGGACTTTTCACCTTGGCTCCTCCCACAAGGCATCAGAGAGACAAGCTAGTTCTTTTGGGGAGCAAGTAGTGGCTCCAACACTCCACTATTGGAGCTAGTGGTGTTCATTGTATACATGTGTCTTGGGAATTTTACTTAATATATGAAGCCTGATTGCTAGCACATTATTCATGCATGGATTATGAGCATTCGTAGGATTGTTATGTGATTGTTTATGATTCATGTTTGTTTTCACCTATACTAAAGTAGTTGAACTATTTCGGTCATTTTAGTGCTTATCATATTGAGAAAATGTTGTAGTGGTTGCAATGGTCATTCCATCTTTGTGGACTATTATGCTGGATGTTAGACGAATATCTCTTGTGTGTGTGTGTTTCTACTAGAGAGATATTATTACCTCTCTATTAGAGGCTCACTTTAATTCCCTCTATAGTAGAACAACCTCCACACCCTTGCAACCAAACATTCACTAGGAACACTCACTTACTTTTCAAAGGCACACATGTGTTCCTCTCTCTTGCTGACAGTTAGATCCAAGGAAAATGTTTAAGAAAATAACTACCGGGCCATATTATGGATGGGGCTCCTATCCCAAATAGTGTGAGGTTTAAGTGGGACCCCATATAAGGGAGACCCCTTGAATATTGGTAGGTCCAACATGGTCAACACTTCCTCAATTTCAACTACACCTCTATCCTTGCAATGGGGCATCCCACCAATTGGTACTGAAATCCCAACAAGTTTTCCAAGTTTGTTTGTGTCCCTTCCTCCATCATGATTTATGTTTGGAATTAGTGCAATCTCAAGTCAACCCATGGGAAATTGGAGGTTCCTAGATACGTCATTTATCCATATGATCACAATTTTTTACCATGGGCCAATCATCTTTAACTAACATTTCAGGGGGGCTCTATCTTTGTCCATAGTTCATTTGGGGGAAATATTGTTTTGGGGGGAAATCCTAATCCTGGGGTACTTTTGTGTCTGGAGGAATGTCATTCTCTTGAGGTTTTCAATCCTTTATAAGGGCTAATTAACAAGGGGGGTATATCCTCACTAGTGCCACTATGCACACAATGTTTCACACTTATGTTGATGTTTTTTCACGAGGAGGTCTTCCTTCTAGTGACATGTATAATCCCATTGGAATATTTTCTTTCGAGAGTTCCTTTATATTGATGGGTAATACCCATAGGGGAAATCATCCTTTCACCATGATGGTTGGTCTAGGACCTCAATGCTCTAGATTTAGTTAACCCTTTCGTCAATCTTCGTATTTAGGAAACTTTGCTATGGGGGGATTGCACAGTCTATCAGGGGGTTCTTCTCTACCTTCAGACCCATTCAACCAAAAGCAACTTCCTTCTCTATCATCTCTTTATTTTTTGTATTTGGATAATTCAATCAATGACCCCATATGCCATGATACTAGCTGGCATATGATGCCTACCAAATTACCTTATGATATTCCCAAATTCAAAGGAAAGTTGGGAGAAAATCTAACCATACATATTACAACCTATCATTTATGGTGTTCATCTAATATTTGGTGGTTGGTTTTGTGAGGTTAAGTCTTTTTCAAAGAACCTTGATTGGGGAAGATGAAAAATGGCATATCAAATTGGATAAGACATCCTATAGTGACTACACTTCAATGGAATGAACGTTCTTGAATCAATTTCAATTACCTTCATTACGAGTGGTTGGAATGGATCTCCTATCTACCTTCAGGCAAGACACCTTTATTCATATTTCTGATCATATTCACAAGTGCAGGCATTGAAATTTATTGATTAGGACCGATATTCTTAACCAATTGTTTAAATATCGGTTTACCTGATCCTTGCTACCACCTATTACCAAGGATGTCACTATCGTCGGGGTAGCTACTAAGGAGAAGGCCATTTTACGTTCCCAACATCTTGACTTTATTTATTCTCATTTAAGAACTATATGACATTATTCATAATGCTCCTTGTCCTTTGAATAGTCCACAATGATATAAGTTAGGACCACATTTTAATGGTGTAATTGGTTCTGTCTCTTCTGGTGTTATGAGCCAGTTAGTTTCTCACTTGTGGTAACTAATCATCACTTCAAAATCCCTTATAACTATGCCCAAATCTCAACAATTCATGTCTCCTGAGAAAACCATTGAGATTCCTATGATGTATCACATGAAATCCAAGAACCATTAATGAGCTAGCATGAAAAAGAAGATAAATGAGTAGAAAAACTTCTAAACCTGTTGAAGAGACTCAACAATCCCAACCCAAACAGGTTGGAGGCACTAATGAGCATCATTGAATGGTTAAGTTCCTTTGAAATATTTGTCAAGGGGATAATTTAACTCATGATTGTCAAAGAATGGATGAGATTCATCACCTACTTGTGCAACTCGATGTCACTCCAAAAATGGGCTATTTTGACACATATGTTCCCTACCCAACATCAACAAATGGTTGCACAACCTCCTCCATCTCTGTTTGGGAGCATGGGAGGACAAAATTTTCCTAGAGGCTCTACACCTATCCTTATGTGCAATGAGAAAGTTAACTCTTCTATGAGATCTAAGTCTTATGAGACCCCAAAGTCAAGTTTTTCTTTGAAGGAACCAATCATCCCCACCATGCCAAATGGACTTCTCATAGTAGATAATCCTTTGGAGGGGATGTTTCACCCATGTAAGGGTGTTCTATGGAATTTGACACACAATCAATATGTGAGGATTGCCCAACATTATACTATTTTTGAGGTTCTAGCAAAAACTCCCTATGCCATGTCTTCCTTGGAGGTTTTGTAGAGTTGTCTTATGCAACACATATCCTTGGTGACTTCTATTAGGGTGGTCAATGCTACACCTCTCAACCCTAGGTGCTCTCTACTACCTTTAGAGGAGTCCCTTGTATCATCAAACTCTAGCTCTAGAACTTCTTTACTTATTAATATCTGGTTAATTTTTTTGTCCCTTATTTTTTGTCACTTTTTCTCCCTTTGTCCCTCTCTATTTTTGAATTTCGGTTAGTTGTTTGTATTGTGGCATATGCACTTGGGTCCTCCATTGGGATTCCTCATTAAGCATGCATTCTCATTTCCTTTCAACCAACTATTTTCCTCTCATTTTGACTACAAAATTACTTTTACTTCTCTCTTTTTTTCTATTTATCAAGAACATCTACACCCCCCATTTTTCGACCTAACTTACTCTTAGTCAACGAGGGTGATTCCAATGAACATTTTCATTTTCTCGGGAATAATCTCATGCTTCTTTTGTATTTTTACATCGGGGCATCAATGAATTTTACTAGTCAGCTTGCCTCTTACTTTTGTTGAAGTATATTGGTGTTTGTAGGGGTGGTCTATATTCAACTATATGACCGAGTCCCTTGTCAAGAAAAAATTTATGTAGTAAAGTAGGTATGGTGTAGAAGAATCTATCAAGAAAGTTGTTAACTTTAATTTTTCAATAGAAGTGTGTTATTTTATTTATTTCTCCTTGTAAAAGTCATATAATATTTTATCCACCTACTCATTCAAATTTGTTCTTCCTCCATTAGTTAACTTTAAATTTAATTAACCATCAGGTTTGATCTGACACATTAAATAAGCGGTTGATATATTTCTTTATTTCAACAGGGTTTGATTCGATAAAATTTTCATGCGCTTTTGTGAAAAAATGTCCTCTAGCTTCTGCAATAAATAGGTAGTTTCTCCTCGTGTAATATTTTAGGTTGTGTTGATGGTGTTGGATCCTACTAACATGCAAAGGGGTATCCACGATGAAAAGTCCCAATTAGACTTTGCACCATTTGGTGTAGGATCCCTTCTGGAAATAAGGCTTGACTACCATATATTTTCCTTGGCTACTATGATTAGCACAAGAGAGTAATGTACATGTACTTTCAGATGAACAAGTGAGTATACCTTGTGGAATGTTTAGTTGTAGAATGTATCAGGGTTCTTCTACCAAAGGGGAAATAAAAGTGAGCCTTTAAAAGAGGAATAATAGTACTGATTTAATAAATGCATAGGATCATATATATGTATATGTATATGTATATACATACATACATACATACATACATATATATAATACATAATATAATATATACATAGATATAATATATATATATATATAATATATATATATATATATATATAATATATATCTATATATATAATATATATATATATATATATATATATATATATATATATATATGAATGAATCATTGATGAACTAGCAAAATATTTCAATAGGAGCAATGATTGTTAAAACACATACAACAAAACTTCAAAAAAATAAGAACCAAAGCCATTGAAATAGTTCAATTTATTTATTACATATGAGAACAACATATATCGCAAACATTCAAAGAGTAATCTTACAACATTTACAACATACGCATGAAAGTGTGTTGGCTCAATGAGCTTCGAGTATTAAGCAAAAGTTCCAAGATACATCAATACAATGAACACCACTAGCTCCAATAGTGGAGCGTTAGAGAAACCAATTTCTCCTCCAAAAGAACTACCTTCCTCTCTAATGCATGGTAGGAGGATCCAAGGTGAAAAATTCTTTGCATGAGCGAGGGTGCATATATAAAAAACAGGGTGACTCTTCACCATTCTCGTGACTCTTGGACTACCCTGATCCAGATTTAAACAGGAACGCAACCAATTACAGAGATAACCATATACACAAATATGCGGCGGAAATAATACTTCATTTCATTAATGGAAAATACTGAAATATGCTTACAATCAGAAATGGAAATAAACTAGCTAGGGCGATGGTAGCTTATCTCTGAGAAGAGATGTGATGGCTACATGCCTCTGAACTGTGTTACAATGAGGCTCGAAGGCCTATTTATTGTTGAGAAACAATGAATAAAACCCTTCACATTCCAAAACCTAACCCTAGGAGATGAAACGCCAAACTGTGGGCCCCGTTTGGGGGTAAGTTGGTACATCAACTTCCCGGGGTCGTAACTTTAGCATATGATCCCCGTTTGACGCGTACAATAGCTCATTAGAAAGATCTATTCGAGCACTATCATTGTTGGAACGACAACACGGGTCCATGTTCCATGGACCCGTGTTGCCCCTGGGATCCAAAAAAACGTCGTTTAGGGCCTCAAAACGGCTCCGGAAGTTCAGGACCCGAAAAACTGCTAAAAATAGTAAGTTGTGCTACAATTAAGGAAACTGAAAATGCTGAGAAAGACAATGGTGGGGGTCCAGGTGTACTTGGCAGGTGGCCACCAATATCCACCTAGATCATTCCTCCCCCCTTAGGAAGCAATGGTCCCCATTGCGTTGAGCTCCCCATGAGATGAGGAAACTTCTGCTGAACCGGTTCCCTGGTGAACCACTTGCCCTGCTGAAGGAGTTGGCCTGCTTTGACAACTCGGTACAGTTGGATGTTCTGTTAGCGAGTGTTCTTGATCTGTGTGTCCATGATCCGATCAGTTGCAGCTTGTTCCATGCAATCTGGATTTAATTCTGTGGGTTGGAGCTATTCTACAATGTCGGATGTGTCTAGTAATGGTGGAAAGTATGGCCGAAGGCGGTCCACACTGAACACTGGGTGCAGGCCAAGGAATGGGGGAATGCTGAGCTCAAATGCATTGTCTTCCATAGCCTTAGTAATGGTGTAAGGACCATATCGGAGTGGTCTTAATTTCCGATAGGCTCCAGTAAGGCGTCCTTTTGCAAATGCAACCAGACTTTGTCGCCCACTTGAAACTTGTGTGGCACCCGATGTTGATCATGTCGCTGCTTGTACTTGGCATTTGATTTCTCAAGAATGTCATGGACCTGCTGGCGAATATGTTGGATGCGCTCAATGAAGCTGGTGGCCTTATCTTTTTCGGACTGGACATGAGCTGAATTCATGTGAGTAGCTGCAAGTGGCATGGCCACATCAATGGGGCATAGTGGCTGGAATCCCAAACCCACCTGAAAAGGGCTATGGCCAGTGGAGCTGTGGAGAGCTCGGTTGTAGCTGTGCTGAACATAGGGGAGGCTCTCGTCCCATGTGCGTGGATGCTTTGAGTTATACATGCGCAAAATTTGCACAATCATCCTATTGACAACCTCTGTCTGGCCATCAGTTTGAGGATGGAAGGCTGTGGACTTCGTGAGTTTGGTGTCCAGCATTGACCAGAGACTGGACCAAAATGTCCTGAGAAACCGACTGTCCCGATCTGAGATGATAGACTGTGGGATCCCAAAGTGCACCCACACTCGTTCGAAGAAGAGTTTAGCAGTGGCTTCTGCTGTGATATTCTTCTTGCAGGCCATCATAATGGCCATCTTTGAGAACCGGTCGACGACCACTAAAACACAGTCATTTCCATGCTTACTGGAAGGAAGGCCTGACATGTAATCCATGGAGATGGATTCCCAAGGTCGACTAGGGGTAGGCAACGGGGTATAGAGGCCTTGCTTCTTAATGGTCGGTTTGGCAATGGCACAGGCAGTACATGATCGGATGTACTTCCCAACATCCTGTCGAAGATTCGGCAAATAGAAATAATTTTGCAGTACTGCCACTGTTTTCTCGACCCTGAAATGCCCAGCATCCCGACTGTAGTGTGCTTCCCAAATCATCTTGGCACGCTCGCTTGAAGGAACACAAAGGTGACCGAGGTGGCATAA
>APFE030707664.1:0-17669 GCA_000404065.3 Pinus taeda
TATCATCCCTGATCATCCATCTCAGATTAAGGCATCAGCGCTCACTCCTACCTTGCCTCAAAGATCCCCCTGCAAAAACTGTGCTCAATCCCCGCAACCTGAATTGCACTCCCTCCAATTGCCACCAAAAAACCCAAAAATCTTTAAATCAACCCCCCTTATCAATTTACTAGCCTAATATCTTTGATCCTAATTGGTCAGCTTATCATATTCAAAGATCTACCGAATCTGACCCGAGAGAGCCTTCTCATACCTCGTAGGGCTAGCTACGAGGTGAAATGGTTTGATGTAGCCTTGAGAGTTTGTCTATCTCAGCCTAGGTGAATTCCAAGCGCTAACACTATGCATATGTTAATATGTATTATTCTTTGTTGATGGTCAATGAACATAAGTGTTGATTTATTGATGTTCATATGACTAGTTTGTCATGGCTTCATTCTGGCTAAATGTTGGTTACATGCATGGTATATTTCTTATTATATGATGTGCTCTTGATCTAGATCTAATTCATTGTTTGATCGCTCATGGTTGATTTATATGAATGCATGTGTTAATCTATGTTTTATTACAGCTAGTGTGAGAGGGTAGCAAGCCTTCTTGATGAATATCTAATGAACTAATGAAAACAGTGAACAAACTACATATTCATGACCTACAAGTACCATAGTCACAAAGTGTTTGTATAAATGAATAATTTGGACCGCCAACTTCTTGGGTTCATAACTTTCGCATACGATCTTCATTTGACTATCATAATACCTTGTTTCGAAGATCTCCATGAGGAGGCCAAAAAGAAATATGTGAAATAGATCCTAACACTTTACAAGGCTATTTGTTTTCCTTGAAAATGTCATTTAGGCCCTCAAAATGGCCTCAAAATTTTAGGACATAAAAACTACCAAAAATAGAACATTGTGTTAAATTTAAGGAAAAAAAACTGAAAGCAAATAGTGTTGGGTAAAGTTAGGTTGATAACAGTGTGATCATGTGTCATTGGGTGTTGCATTTAGTTCTGGACATGTGGACCCCATTTCCCATAAGTGTATCTTGGAAATCGGGTCATGCATAGCATCTCTCATCTCATGTTTACCCTAGTGAGCAGGTTAAAGTCGGTAATTGTGGGGTGGGGTTTTACAATTGGCTAGTGGGTAGAGTGAGTGCCCCATAGCATCGAGCAAGTGTTTTTACCATTAAAGTGCCATGTGATGACATGGGGGGAATGGTAAATTGGCCTGAGGTTTCATCATTGGTCAGGGAGAATTAACCTTGTTCCAAGAACCAACTTGGTTAATTTGTGACCTGGGACTAGTTTTATATTACCCCAGCCAAGGGGTACCTGACCATATTCCTAAAGAGTATTTAGCTAGTGGGTGAATAAATCCTTTGCATGATGTTGATGCAAGATGCATTCTGCATGGTTCTATAATTCAACATGAAGTGGATGGATACATTAGCATAGCTGGCTCATTCAATCTTTTCTTGGGATGGAGATTTTTTTCAACAAAGTGTACATCTGAGGAAGTCAAGGTGAATACCTCCCTAGCTAAGAGGGAATGTTGATTTTTCGGTAGCTTTGGGAGGTATTCCCCAACTACACAAGTCAACTAAGAAAGGAAATTAATTTTAATTTTTAAAGTGCTCAAGTTAGCCCTAATTGGTCAAGTCGCCCCCACCATGTGAATGGGTGTGACCCTTGGTTGAAACCCACCTATTTTGAATACTATAAATACAAATTAGACCTCCAACATTTTGACAGTTCAACTCATCATCACATCATATGTTCTCCTGTTCACATGTGCGAGAGAAAGAGGAATAATTTCTAAAGTTTGACCAGCGTTGACTAAGACTTTTCTAAGATCAATTTGACCATCTTTGGCCGAGTCTTTCTGGGGACTTTGACCACAACTAAATGTGGGCTACTTGTTTGCAAGTTTGAGCTAGTCTTAGACTAAAGTTTGGCCCCTTTGAGCTGCATTGATTTTTCTATTTTGGCCAGAGTTTGACTGAGTTTTCTAGGCAATTTGTTTGAGATTTTTTTGGGTAGCTTGACCGAGTTTTCTGTGTAGTTTGAATGAGAATTTCTGGGTAGTTTAACATAATTATTCTATTGTTGTAGAAGGTCAAATCTCGACATGTTTGACTAAGTTTGACCCATGCTGAAATCATGGTCTAGGTTGACCAAGCTTGACATAAGAATATCTTATTACACTTTTGTCGAATTGAACAATTTCTCCTAGAAAAGATTCATCGGTTTTCTCACGAGTTTGGGTTTCCTAGGGCAAAAAATTTGTGTATCTTTTGTGCTTAGCTGTCTATTTTGTGCTTGGTTGTCTCTTTATGATACTACTATCATTATTGCATTACTATTGATATTTTCTATGTATAATTGCTTAATGATATATGTGACATAAGACAACTTGATTAAGAAATCATTGGAAAGTAATTATTGTATCAGAAGATCAATTTCTCTTAAGAAAAATAAAAAAAATCACACAAACAATATTTACCAAAATTACAAATCTGGATCATAAATTGTTATTTTTAATGCAAAATTGGATTCAATGCTCTCAAATTCCCTATTGCATTTAGATTGTGCAATGCTAACATTTTATATTTGCAATTCAATTAATCTAAAATGATCCTTGCTATACTTTATGGATAAAATACCAATATTCCTTCATTATATTTTCGATGGTAAAAAAAAAAACAAATTCATATAACATTTAGATTACAACAATATCCATATATTAATATTCTAAAAAACAATACAAGTTATTCAATTTTGTAGATCAAAAGGTCCAAAGTTATACTATCTTGAAAAAATATTACATACATCCATTTTTTCTATCGCTTTTCGTGCCTCACTTCGACCAAATTTGTTGGAAAAGAGAGTTGTTGGGCTATGAGACATAAAATTAAACAGTTTACACTTTATTTCTCAAGGGCTACCCAGCCAGATAAGTGAAAATACAGACAAAAGAGAGAACAACCTATCAATTTCATATCAAGGTGGCTAATGAGGTAGATGTCATGGCAGTCCAGCAAGAGGAATATTCTTTCTCATGCAAGTGGAAGTCGATGTACTCTACGCAAGCCTCTATTGGTTGTATACATTCATTTTTGTGACGTTGGCTTCTGTGGATATTGTCTAGTTGCTCCAAAATTTTTGCCTGGTTGGACTAAATGTCATTGAGATACACCATCATTTCGTTGTGGTCCTCATAGCGATGGTCGCACATGATGTCCATAGTCGCCTGAATACTCCTCAATTGCTCAACAATTGAGTCCAAGGAAGTTGTCTAGATGACATGTCTTGGGTAGAGGGTTGGGTCCAAAGTGATTCCCTCCTCTCTATATGTGTTTGTTGAGTGCTCTTCACTAAACAAGGAGCCTCCTCCTGCACAGTCCTCGAGGTGACCCTGTTGTCGACCCCCTCTACATGGTCTCCCACTTTATCATTACATGTCTACAAGAAGGAGGTCACACACTAACTGAATTTTCCATCAGCACTTGTTCCCTCTTTCGTACATGGAAGGGCTTTAGCCAATTATCCTTGCAACAAAAGAACTTTATAGAAGTAGCATGATACCAGAACCCCCTGCCTTCAAATTCAACACGTAGAAGACAAGAACCCAAACAAGAGAGACTGAGGGTACCCCCGTCCTAACCCAACAAATGTAATGGATAAAGAGCAGAGTTTGAAGAAAATACCCCAATGTGACATTTAGTGAAACTGGGGCAACCCTGAGCAGAATAATTAATCCCACCAGACACACAAAATTCCCACAAATCACCTAAGGAAAGTACAAAGAACCCCCCAGGGGAGGCTGGACCAGCCATCTAAGGATGACTATTAACTCGCATCACCCAAGGGTTAACAAACCAACCCAGACACTCACAGCCTCAAGGGTAGAACAAGATTCCCATGGAAAATTGAAGACCCCTTCTATCATACAAATAGTTACCTCGCCCAGATTGACGGAGGGTGAATGTCAAGCCTTCCACCTTGGACCCAAGTAGGGTTGATAGGGAGCCTGAATTTGATACACCAAACCATGCCTCCCACCCAGAGGTAGCTCGTTCTTCGAACGTGGGAGCATCCTTCCAAGCAGCCAAGCGCCACTCTGTGAGGCTTGCTCCACCCAAATTGTTGTGCCCGGGTCCCAAGCAAAACTTAGCCAATTGACTCGAGCATTTGAGCCACCTTCCTCGTTCCAACCTCAGCCACCCTAGCCTTTTGGATTTCACCACAAGCCGGAATAGAGGCCAAAATCAACACCACCCTTCTCCGTTGCTTTTCTCATCGCCTGGTCCATACAATAGGTTTTCCTCTGAGGCCAGATCAAGACTTTAATACATGAACATTCCCAGTGCATTCTTCAATGGGTGCGAAGCCTAGTCGTGTCCCATCTATTGCTTTGCATGAATGACAGGTAGTCATAGGGGGTGGGGATCCCAAGACCCCCTCATCCAAGGGTTGGTCACCCCTATGGAGGGGATACACGTTATTAAAATTAATGAAAATATCCTAAAAGAATATAATTTATTAATTAAATTTAATTAATCACTTTGAGTTTTAACTATTTTTCTTACAAAACTTACAAACATGTTATTAAATATAAAAAGGGCATGCCTAACGCTCCCTCCCTTAGGAACCCAAGGCTAAAAATTTGATTTAAAAAAATAATAATTATTTGGTTAATTATATTATTATTTCATCAAGTCATATATCAACAAGTACTACATAATAGCTAGTACCTATCACTTAGTTTAAATATAGCTAAATTAAAGTAAAAAAAAATGAATTTCAAGTTAGTGTTAAAGGTTAGAATCTAGTCAATTTAGGTTTTATTGATTAGTAGATTGAGGTGTTTTCTTAATTGTAACTTTGCATTGTGGCGGTAGAGAATCCAATCTTACCTAGCAACAATAATAATGCCATATTATAGTGATTTCGTTGAGAAGGTTGTCTAGAATTTTTTACATTTTCTGTTTAAAGTATTAGACATATATATTTTAAAGGATATATGTTCTTGTTATATATATGTGTGAAAGATAGGTTGAATGTATTCCTTAAAAAAATATAGATATTAAAAATGAAATTGTTTTATTTAATTGGTTATTTGTTCTTTGAATTGATAACCATTTTAATTTATTTATTTTTCTTATTGATTTTTTTCCTTGGAAAAAATCACAACATTCCATTAAGTATGAAAAGTTACATTATGTAAACGCAAATCCTGCATATTCCAAAACATGATCAAGAGTCTGGCTTTTACTGACTATTGAAAACATAACCAAAGAGTGCATCTTATGTAGTGTTGTAATGTCCATACGTATCAGGTATATACAACAATAATTGTACTTGTATATAGTCCATAAAGAAGCATAGATCAACAAAAAATATCACAAAAACATAGTAACATAATAGTGCGGATTGTGTTTCGAGTTTCCAGACTACCTTCTGTGAATCCGACTAGTGAAAACATGACCAAAGAGTGCATTGTATGTAGTGTTGTAGTGTCCATACATATAAGGTATATATAGAAAAACCTTGTAGTTGTAGATAGTCCATAAAGAAGCATAGATCCACAAATAATATCACAAAAAGATAGAAACATTTTTTATTGTAGTTGTAGATAGTCCATAAAGTAGTGTAGATCCATAAAGAATATCACATAAAGATAGAAACATAAGAGTGTTGATTTTGTTCTAGATTTCTAGTCATCCTTCCGTTAAAGGGCGATGCAAATATTCATGTGCCTTTGCACCTAAAAGTTCTGAAATCTTCCAAATGCCCAAAACTTGTTCAACACCTGCCTTAGATAGTGTGTCTGCCACTATGTTCATGTCCCTGTAGATATGGCAGCATGTGATATTATCAAAAGAAAATTTTAAATGTATAATTTCCTCCATAATAGGTAGCAGTGTGTGATTATGGCATCTTTGAGTTTTATTGAACCAGTTAATAATATTCATAGAACCATCATAAATATGTAGTGAATTGTATTCCTTCTCAATTGGAAAACGGAGGAGTGGTTTTAATGATAGCATCTCTGCATAGTTGTTTGTGCCCTAGCACAAACCAATCTGAGATTTATAGAATTGACAAAAACAAAGGAGTAGTTTTAATGAGAGCATCTTTGCATAGTTGTTTGTGCCCCAGTTCAAGCCAATCTGAGATTTATAGAAGTGATGTTCATGGAGATACATGATCAACCCACCTCCACATACTTTGTCATCATGAGAGGCACGAACAAAAAATGCCTAGGGAAGGGAGTAGTTTATAGATTCTTTTAAAATAATTCAGGGAATCTATGAAGTATCTGTGGAAGGTAGGTGGGAGAAAATTATGAGACTTTGAGCAACCACGTAATCATGGGAAGTGACTTGGTCCTGAAAGGTTACTGATTTCTTATTGATATTAAGTAAAATTCTATAATTTTTTTTACTATAATTTAATTTATTTGTTAAAATTCATTTCATTCTCATGCACTTAAACTAAAATTTGTAATAAACAAAAATACCAAGTAATATAAAGCAAGTGGTTTTTATTTTTAAAATAGTTATATAATAACTAAATATCTGTATTGATTTTTTTAAAAGTGTCTTAAATATTTTATATATATATTATATATATATATATATATATATAATTATATAATATATAATATATATATAATATATATATATAATATATATATATATATATATATATATATATATAATATATAGTTTGAATCATTTTCACTTAATTATTAATGAGTTATCAATTTTTCCTTTTTGAAGGAAAAAACCCATAATTTTATTCATTGGGAATGATAAACTTACATTCTATAGACACGCTAACTATGTGTATGAATTTAGAAATCAGATTAGATGCATATTGCATTCAAAGGTATAAGCATTTTGACTTATGAAATAGTAAATAAAGAAAATATAGTAAAAATTGCATTAAAATGCCAAAGTTACTTTTGTGAAACATCACTAAGCTTCTCCTTTTTGTTTTACTTCTTCTGGACTTTTTTCTAACCCCTAGGGTTGGGATCGACGATTACCATTGTCCTATAAATACCCTATATCAACAAGTCACTTTTTTATCTGAATCTGAAATCTCATAATTATGTGTTCTCTTTGTTCCATCTGCACCTAGAATGTTGTGTATTTATTCATTCTACTGCCATGCAACTTGGATCATTGCTAGTTCGGTACCTTTCTTGGAATTACTTTCTATTCTCTATCGATTCTTATTTCCCCCACCTACCGGTGTGCCATGTTGGTTCTGTACATCCACGTTTGAAGGGTTCCCCATCGTTTCTTCTTCTTCTTCTTCTGAAATGTGAGGATCTAAAACCTACCTTCCCTTTGGCTTTTAGGACAGCCTATTTTTCCCTTTTACGACTTTCTTAGCCTTTAGACATGTGTTTTGTAGGTGTCCTGTTTGAAAATAGATACGACACCTGAATGTTGTATTTCCAAAATCTAGTGATTGGGTCCACTGAAGATTATTATGATTCAGGTGAATACAATTAGGTAGACATTTACTAAGGTTTACCTCTAGACAAATTTTGAAAAAAGTGAAAATTCCTTTTTAAGTCCTTTCCAGATCCATCTTTATGAACTTTCGTAGTGTATTTCCAATTCTGTCTAATACTTTGTAATGCCAAAAAGGAAGAGAGAGGTTGTGTAGTCTCACCCATACCAATATTTTTTAGACCACCATTGTGGTAGCATGGAATTTTGAAAACCATGGAGTTATGAAGAGCCATGCTCTGCCCCAAAACCATGGCCCCTCATTTAGAGTGAATTCTAGATCCTTCTATGTATCAAATTGGAAAATAAAGAATCCATTGGAGCATAAGTAAATATCACAGTTAGGGGCCAAAGTGGTGAATATCCAGTAATGTAGATCCTTTTATTTGGGCAAGAACCCATTGAATTTGCAAATAATAGCTCTAGATTAGAGAACATTGAAAAGGCCATTTACTTATGGTAGACTAACTGCCATAGCAGGTGCCTATTCCATCTGTTCAATGTTGTAAGGTCCTAGGATATTCTAGATTGGATTAGATGAGTTGTGTTTCTTCCCTTGCACTACATCCTTGAAAGAGTCGGATCCGTTAGGGTTTTTGGATCAAACAACTTCCTTGTATGACATTGATTTACTAGGGTTTCTAAAAACATGTACTCCACCTCGCATTCGTATATTTAAGATAATGGTGGAATCCCACACAATGGCATATTCCTTCATTGTAATAGAGTCTTTTAGTAAATTCCCCTCATATAACAAACTTTGAGAAGGAGAAACTATTCCAAGGATTTTATGAATGCTTTGTTTAAGGTCTTCAACCAGATCCGAGCCCATGGTTTAGAGAAATATGGTTCCCCACTAAGATTCAAAATCTGAAATGATCCCTCTTCCATCTTCATTGTCCTTGTGGTCATATTTGTGGGAAGGAATTGGTGGATTCTCCTGTTATGATCAAAATTTTCTATTATATTTATTTGGATTTGGGATCTAAGGGGTTGAGATCCTTAAATCTAAGGGAAGGAAGGTCGTGGGAATCTCTATCAAATACATGAAAGCCCACCACGAGTACAACACACCCTAAATAAAAAATCTTCTTTCCATGAGAGCCACCTTACCCTAGCATTTGTCATGTCCCACAAAAGATTCTAAAAAAAATGAAATGAGGAAATCAACACATTGGAGAATGTAGGGAGATGAACAACCAACCGGAAAATTTAAGTCAACCGTGCAAAAATGGATGTGAAACACCGCCATCGTCTGAACATGCTTTGGAATATTGTTCAAATGCTTCCAGAATATGATCGAAAGTATGGCATATATGATCTGTAACTAAAATTAGAATTGTTCAAGTCCCACAATGAGGAAGAAGGCACAAATGGAACTACCTCTCCTCCACTTCCTCTATTGTTTCTTAGTTTCCCTCTCTCAAGATATCTGTAGTTACTAGTTTCAAAACCTACCAACATGCACCTCTCGATTGCAGAGAGAGGAGAATATTTCCAGATTCACCCTTACTTAGTCCAAGAGGATCAATCTCCCATTCTATTGTGGTGTTGGCAATGACCAAAGGTGATCCAGGAGGATCTTGACAGATCAGTTACACAGTTTCAGTTTCGCCATCAGCATTTAGTCCAGTGTCATTCAACTTCAACAGTGTCTTTTATGGTTTAGGTTGTTCAGGTGATGTCTATGGTTTTCATGGTGTTCGAAGGATATGGCTTTGTACCTGGTTGTCGACATGTGGTTGTCGTTAATTCCACCAATATATGGTTGTCAACATGTGGTTGTCATCCACTTTGCAGGATTTGGTTATTGACGGGTTTTTCGTCATGTGACGTTTGTTGCTAATGTGGCTTTGTGACATTTAGTTGTAAATGGTTTTTTTTTATTTGATGTAAAGTTCGAATGACTAAAACCCTAAACCTAAGACATTATGTTAACTAAACCCTAGAACCTAATCCTAAACCTCAAACCATGCATTAAATACCATAAACCTATTGTAAAAAACATTAGAATACAAATCAAATGCATAACCTTGCGTCCTAAGAACTTAAGCCATTTGTTAACAAAGCACAATACAATACCTTAACCTAAGGTATAAACTCTCTCGGGTTATGTAATACAAAACATTACAAATAATAAACATAATAGTCATTAAACCGCAACTAAAGCACAGGGTTTATACCACATCAGAACCACACTATGTGAGTAGGAATGTTTACTGTGGCAGAGTTAACCGTAGTGGAGAAATCACATGACAGAGTTAACTGTAACATGTGAACAGGCGAAGACTATGCCATGTGAATGACCAGTGGTAAACCATCAGGGTTACATAACTCTCAGTCCTAAATCGCGCGGGGATCGCGACATGTGAATGGAGATTGATAACCGTCAAAGTTATAATACATGTGAGTAGGAAATGTAATATGTTACCCACTAGAGCATCGTTAGCCGAGACCACCGGAAAGCAGTTGTCACATGTGTTGTCTCCTCCTCCATGCGGTTAGCGAACAACTAATGGTCTTCGAGTTAATATAAAGTTTATATTTTGGTTTTTGTTACAGTTTGTTCTAAAACTAATTGAAAGACCGTGAATGATAACCCTAATGTGGAAAATCATGACTAGATCGAGCCTTTAATAAACAAAATTAGAGAAAAATCATTCCTAAACTCAGTGGAGGGAGTTCGAATGCATCTAGTAGGTTATAAAGGCAATTTTGTTCATGAAGAGGACATTAGAGTGGTTTTTGAGTTTCATGTGCAGGTTCTGGAGGGATATAGGTTGTTTTATTTTCAGTGTAACATGAGCATCTGGAGTCAAAATTGGGAACTGTGATAGGCGTTGGAAAGTTGGTTCAGAGAGCTATCTTATGATAGTGACAAAAAGTGCCCGTGTGCACATTCAGTTTGGTCAAACTTCTGTGTAATCAACCTCTTTGGTTTCAATCCTAATAAAGCGGTCGCCCATCTTGAAAGTGGACCCGCAGACACAGTCCATCAAGGACGAACTCCGTAATCAATCTTGTTGTCTAGTATCACTGTGTATTTGTAGTTTTCACTTCTGTTTTGCATCTTACTTATGTTTGATCAACTGTCATAAAGTCATTCTTCTCAAGCAATTCTCACAATTTCAACATTTTAAGTTAACATTCATTTCACTGTTGGCATAATCAATTCTACTTCAGTTTTAACATATGATCATATCAGATCATATAATTTGGTATCAGAGCAGGTTTCATTTGTATAATTTTCCATTGAATGTTAACCAGGTCTAAGTCACAACGTGGAGAAGGAATTCTTGAGCAGATTGATCCAGAGATTGGAAAGTGAAGAGTCGTTCATAAGTCGACCATGACAGGATCTGATGCAGGTGAAAATCTAGAAACTAAGATTAGTGATGAACAGTTTCAACAAGCATTCTTGACTATGCAACAGATGTTGGGAGAGCTTTACGAAGACAATAAGGCAAGAGATGCAACTTCTTTTTCAAAGACATCGAAGAAGGACAAAGGTAAAGGCAAGGCTAATAAACCACCTTCACCTCCATCATCTCCATCATCATCATCTTCTTCTTATTCTTCTTCCAGTGCCGAATCTGAAATAGAAAAGAAACCTGAGAAAACATCTCTTTTGAAACTTGATGTAAAATTTGAGTTACCTATATATGATGGCGAAATGAATCCTGAAAAGCTAGATAATTGGATTAAGCAGTTAGAAGTGTATTGCCGTATTCAGAACATCTCTGACGATAAAACATAAGTTCATTTAGCTACACTTAGAATGGGGGAAACAACTTTAATCTGGTCTAAGTTTTTAAAAGCTCTTAGGAAACAATTCTATCCTTTAGGATACATGCAGCAAGCTATTATTGATTGGCAACATTTGAGGCAAGTTAAAGAGAAGGGTGTTCAGGAGTTTACTCAGGAGTTCAGAAAGAAATTATTGGTGCTTGGTATTTCATTGGATACACATGAAACTTTGTTAAAATACATCGGCAGTTTACATTCATATTTACAGCATACATTATTGATGTTTAATCCTAATGATTTTGATGAAGTGTGTGTTCAAACCATACATATTGAATCAGGTGACAGACCATTCAAGTTTTCATCGCAATCATCCAAAGAGTTGGAAATCAAAGATTCCAATGACAGTAAGGAGAAGAAAAATTCGAAGAGAAAAATAAATCAGAGATAGCTCATAAGGAAAGACCTACTTGTTCTCATTGCCATAGAATCAGTCATGATGAATCTAAGTGTTGGAAACTTCATCCAGGACTTAAGCTTATAAATTTCCTTAAGGAAAAGGATGAAAAGAAGGCAATTACAATAGTCTAGCAAGATCTAGGTTCTGATTCAGGTGATGAAAGGAGGATCACTGCCATGGTTATGACAGGTAAAACTTCTGACACTGGTTCAAGTTTGAATACTATTGCATCTTCATCAAACATAAATCCTTCAAATGAGGATAAAAGAGTTGAATTATTTAACATAAGGATAACTTCTAAGCACACAAAGATAGATACGATGTTTGACAGTGTATCATAGGCCAATTTAATATCTGAATATTTAGTTAAGAATTTGGATTTGGAGACACGGAATCATCCAAGACCTTACCCATTAGGATGGCTAAATAAATCAACTCAAATAAAAGTCACAAAAAGTGTCGATTAAGATTTTCCATTAAAGCTAATTACATTGATGAAGTGGAATTAGATGTGGTTCCAGTAGACATATGTGGAGTTGTCTTAGGAAGTCCTTATCTTTATGATCGTGATGCAGTATTTTATAGAAGAGAGCATAAATATCACCTTAAGAAATATGGGGTTGAATTTATTGTCAAGGCACATCAAAGTAAACATCACTTGAATTTAGTTGTTGCTAATCAGATGAAGCGATTAATAAGTTCAAATAAGAGATTTGTAATCATGTGTGTAAAGGAACAACATAAGAATCAACATGATGTTTGTTCAAGTTATGAGTCTCAGTTCAAAGATAGTTTGATGAAAGAGGTAGAAACTTTTCCAGTTCTATTTAAAGAAACCAAACATCTTACTCATAAGCAGGAATACAACATGAATTATAGTTGGTGCCTAAAGCTCCTCTTCATAATGTCAGAATGAATCAATTCAGTCCAAGTTTGGAAGTAATAAGTTATAGGGATGCAGGTCAGTATTGGGGAAAGTCAATTTTAAATTTCTCTTGTATTGTGCCACCAATTCATGTTTCAAACAGTTTGGAAGCCTCTTTTCAAGTGGAGAGGAAGCCTATTTGTTTTCACATCAAAGCCTTTTCTAAAGCAATGTCAAAGTATTCAAGGGAAACTTATGCATTAGGGGAAAGTGTTAATCAATGGAACATCATGTAGATCAAATTCATTCCTAAACTCGGTGGAGGGAGTTCGAATGCATCTGGTAGGTTATAAAGGCAATTTTGTTCATGAATAGGACATTAGAATGGTTTTTGAGTTTCATGTGTAGGTTCTTGAGGGATATAGGTTGTTTTGTTTTCAATGTAACAGGAGCATCCGGAGTCAGAATTGGGAATCGTGATAGGCGTTGGAAAGTTGGTTCAGAGAGCTATCTTATGACAGTGACCAAAAGTGTCTGCGTGCACATTCGGTTTGGTTAATTTTTTGTGTAATTGACCTCTTCAGTTTCAATCCTAATAAAGCAGTTGCCCATCTTGAAAGCAAACCCAAAGACGTAATCCATAAAGGACGAACTTCGTAATCATTGTTGTTTTCTGGTATCACTCTGTGTTTGTTGTTTTCACTTCTGTTTTGCATCTTACTTATGTTTTATTAACTGTCGTAAAGTCATTCTTCGCAAGCAATTCTCACGATTTCAGCACTTTAAGTTAACATTCATTTCATTGTTGTCATAATCAATTCTACTTTAGTTTTAAGATATGATCATTTCAGATCAAAAGGCCTAAAGAATGTCAAAACATTAAAGCTCCTCTTGGCCTCCATCAGGATCACTTTTTTGTTGTATTTTTTTTATGAATAAAGTTATTTAATTCAACTAATAAAGTTTTAAACCTGTTAACTAACAATGTTTATTAATTTTGAACTTGTTAATTAATAATATTTATTATCCCCGGCTGCGGGTGATAGATAGGGCAATGAATGAGGAGGCGGCCTCATTAATTGACAAATGGCCACCAGCTCAAGACAAGTGGGCTGAAGCCTCGAGAAGGCGTCCCCTCGGTCTGGCCGACATTAATGGTGGCGGGATAGTTACCGCTTGCAGAGGTATTTTGATCGGATGTCTCATTTCAATGCCAAGCGGGGGTCAATTGATAGGTGAGTGAAGCTCTGGTTGCTGGAAGCTCTGTCTGGTTTCGTTGGTGAGCGGTGAGTCCAGTTCTTGGATGTCTACTCCGCGGGTGCATGAGCCCAAGCATAGACCTCGGCCCTCGGCTCTGGAGGCCCTGGTTTCGAGCTTGGATTATCCGAGAATTCGTGGCTCAGTATCGAGGTTAGGAGTATGGTATGTCACACTGACCTGTAACAGCATTGTTTACGAGCGAATTCCGCCTCCAAACGCTCTAAGTTACGCGGCGTCGCAGTCTCTTGGTGTCCTGGTTAGAGATTTGGTCTTGGGGCGCACTGGACATTCTGGGTTCTGGTCGGGTCAGTTCTCAGGGAGCAGTTCAGCCTGCGCAGCTCTGGAACCGGCTCGGATCTTGACCTGGGTGGTAAGAATTGCAATCCATATCTTTGTTTCTTTTCCTATTTCGCATTTGGAGGGTGAGCTGTTGAACGGGCCTAGAGTCCTCGGTGGCGCTCAGAACCTACGACCTCTGGGCAGAATTGGTGCTGTGGTGGCTACAGGATGCCACGTGAAAGGCAACATGGCGCTTGCAGGCGAGGAGGCTCAAGAGGTGGTGCCAAAGCACGGGCCTCTTCGCCACATTCCTCAGTGTCCTCGGAGGAAATACGCTCACCACAAGCTCGCACAGGGCGCGGAAGGGGCAGGGGACGGGGAAGAACTGTGGTGTGTCCGTTCGGCGGGCATCCATCAACCCGTTTCAGATTCCCATGTACGCTAGACAATGCAGTGTATTATGTATCGGTGCGCATTGAAAAATGCGATCACGATGATCGACCAGAAGCCCCAGCAGCTCCGAGGCCACCCTCGCCTGTTCAGGGTCAGTGACTACAGCCTTTGGAAGCCTCGGGTGCGGTGGCGAGGAACAGAGCTGGACCAAGCGAGCCTGAGAAGGACGACACGCCATACACAGACACGAGTGCCTCAGACTCCTATGGCTGCATGGTGGTGGAGGAGCAACAAGGCACATATATCAGTCCAGTGGTGGAGGAGCCACCAAATCCTTACACCTAGGCACGCGGCTTGGACGTCCGGGGTGGTATGGCTTTTCTATGTTCAGTTCCTGGAAGTCGTTGTAGCTGCTACTGTCAATAATGGGAGTCAGTCTATGTCTATGTCTATTTCAATATCAGCATCTGTAATGTCTATGTCAGTCATGGTTTTAACATCAGCGTCTATAATGCCTATGTCCATGTCGGTCATGTTTTTAATATCAACGTCTGTAATGCCTATATCGGTCATGTATGGGTCTGTAAACTCCTCCCTCGTGCTGGCAGGGAGTGGAAGGTTCAGTTTTTGAAGTTTTTAGTATGGTGATGGTTCTAGTTTGGGGTCAGCGGACAGCTTTACAGTGCTTTTTCTCAGGCTCAGTCTCAGTTTCAAAATGTCAACTTGTTCAAGTAGCCAAATCATGGCGGCAAATGTAACCCTCTGTACTTTTTTTGTATCATAATAAAACTAGTCCGATTTACACAAAAAAAAAATATATATATATATATATATATATATTATTATTATTAAAATTAATTCAAATATTATAAAATAATTAAGTTACATTTTAATTAATTAATGGTTAATAAGATTTCAGAAAAATTGCAAGTTGATATATGAAACTGAAAAATTAATTGCCTACTAAGAGGCAAAGACTTGCATGAATTTTAGTGGGTAGTAACCACTAAAAAGTATGCATATTTTCATTTTTACTCCTAATTATTAAGTCTGCATATTTACATTTTTACTCCTACTTATTAAACTCTTGAAGAAAGCATAAATAATGGTGTGTTGTAACAACTCTTGGTAAGTGGGCTATAACATTATGGTAGCATGTCAACAAGCCCTAGTGATGGAGTTGTATATGCATGTACACCAACAATGAGTTGGACTCATGAGCTGGGATTAGTTTGAATAGCCTTTGAAGTGTCTGAGAAAGTTTGGAGCCAAATGTGAGAGAACAAGCCCCAGTAAAATATCTTATTGTGATATGATTGAGTGCTTGTGAATACAATGAAGTTGATAACTACAAGTCTCAAGAATCGAATTTGAATGATTGGTGTTTGAAGGATAACAATAGCCTAAAGAAATATGGCCACAAGAAAAAAGTTCTTTTTTTATTCATTTATTTCACTAACAGAATTTTGATGAGTGGTTTCTATCTATAAGACATGGATAAAATTGATGGAATGGCATCCTTACTTACCATGATGTGAAATATTTTAAGTGGCATTAGAAATTGCGTGAAAGCCTAAAATCCTCGAATCCAAAGTACTTTAACAAAGTGTAAACAAAGAGGGCCCAGACTGAGTATAGGCTGGACTATGAAGTAAAAGGGATGAACAAAACTCTAGAAAGCTAAGTTGCAAGACATAGTTTAGGCCTAGTTGAAAGGACCATGTTGAGGCCTATATACGAAGTTATCTAGAGGTAGAATCAAAAGTGTTGTCAGTAATAAGACCTAGTCCAAGGCAAGATAAGGCTTCGAAAAACAGGTTGAACTGAGTGTGATCCATTTACTTCTATCGAAACTTGGAAACCTGAAGTGTGATGTGTTGTAATAAGGTTTCTTTTAGAGATCTTTGCTTGTATTACAGAAGCAAAGTGTTGCCTAGAAGTTGTACATTTTCATTAACCTTGTACTATATAGTTGAAGAATGGTCATTAACAAACATGTGTAGAAGAAGCCTTTGTGTGAGCATTAGAGGAAAACCTGTAAGACTTATGAAAATGTATGCAATGGGAAGTTGCTAATTTGACAAAGCACATGTCGACCACTAAGGAATTTACTCTAGAGCTAAAGGGAGTTAAAGAGAAACCCTCCTTCACCTACTCATTCCCATGACTATAGTGATATAATTTGCACATGACAATTTTGTTGGACTTGCAAATGGTTTCAAAGAAATTTGCAAACCCTAGAAGTATAGAAGGATATGACTTGTATTGAAGTATTGGTCGTAAGGGTTTGTGAAACCCTAAAATGAGACCTAGAGTGTCGAATGTTAATGGAGTTAGTACTTGGTTCATCTTCCTATTAGCATGAAGAATGTCTTAGCTTGTAGTTGAGCCTTTGGTGTGGCTAAATAACTCAAGGATTAAGAAAACATAGCTCATACAATTCAATTAAGGAAGGAAAGGAAAGCAACATGCATTAGTAGTTGATGATGAGGATGAAGATGAGAACTTCTAGCTTGATGAGATTGCAAGAAGGAAATGATCGAGAGGGAGCTGACAATTTCCTACAATCATCAAATTAAAATATACTTCATATCTTTCTTCCTTGATTACTTTATTTTTTGGTCAACCTCTTGTATTTGTATCTTTTACTTGGTTATAATCTGTTGGAAATAATACTGAGAGGGGGGGGTGAATCAGTATTATTAAATCAATATAACCTTTTCATTTCCATATTAAGATTCATATGCTCTACTTCAGTTAAGGAAAACCGCGTGTATACGCAACTGTGTGTAATGCAACAAGCATATATCCAGTAAACTTATGATTCAGTTAGTTGATCCTTAATGAGTGCATGAGAACATTATTAACCATATGAATAGTAAACAGGAGCAGTAAAATAGAACAGATCATCACACACAAGAAGCACACATGAACACCATGATGTAATGTGGAAACCCAATGTGGGTGAAAACCACCTACTACAAGTCGTCTCAATCTTTTTTTTAATAAGAAACTTCTTTTTACAATAGTTCTGTACTGGTGCAGTCTTATACCAGTACACAGGCTTCTACCTGTAGAAGGCTACAACCTTCTCTTGTTCTCCAGACTCTCCTGGAAGGGAGCTACAACCCCCTT
>APFE030707664.1:19735-42575 GCA_000404065.3 Pinus taeda
AGAACATGACTCTATCATAAATGACCTTCCTATCACCAAGGACTCATACATACATCCATCTCCCAACCCAGTGGGGATATACCAATATTGACTCATCCACCCAACCAAGTGGGGATATGCCAGATACCATGTTTATACATGATTGAACTATTACATCATCCTTCCCATGCATAGTGGGGGTACAAATTACATCATATCACCAAAAGGGATTCATCAAATGACTACAACAGATAGAGACAAACTATTACATCATGAGTCTTGATATGACCTTTACATGACATTTATAACAGAGACCAAACATCTAAATAAGATCATGATAGTCATCAGCAACTATCATACACAATGTATGATCTACTCCATAATCATCTGACAACAGCATCTTGACCAGCAACAAGGTATGTCTACATCAACTCATATTTTTGAACAGAATTCTTCATATGACATACAAAATCATTCACATTATATCATATGTGAAAAACACCATAGCCATCTCATCAACATCAAGATCTGCATGATCCAAGTATCATCACATGGGAACATCTGCATCAATCAACATATGTAAGTATCAACCCATCATCATATAGGTAAGAGCTTATCATCATCATGTCTCCAACAATGCAACTTTGAGTAAACATTCATGTATCTAGCACTATGTATCTTGAGCTCAAGATCATTTGTCAAGACTTCTTGATATCATCAATAGCAACAATCCTCATCCACATGAGCGCCAAGAACTATAGGAATCCTGCATCATAATTGTATTATATGATCTTTATGTATATGACGACAGTAGCATATGAGTGGCTAATCATCAAGTAATGAAGATGTGTATTCAAGCTTTGTACTTCTCCTTATCCTTATGAAGGTCACCATGTAAGCACCATATATGCATCATCAAAGAATCAACCACAATTCTGATATGAACAACAACTATGTAACCCCAAGAATCATATGAGATTTTGTCATGGACAACTCATAACCATATTATAGTAAGATGTATCATTTAGCCATATAAGCATCATCACTAAGGACTACTAACCATAATCCCAACAATGCATTATTAAAAGCATATGCTCCCCCTGAACCTGTGCCATCTTGCTTATTGTCAGATATGATCATGCATATATCAGCAAGAAGTATCATCATCCACAAGTTAAGATCAAATCATTTCTAAACATATTACAAGTATCAAGACATTTCCACACAACATCAACATATTGTAACCATTATGAAATAGAGCAAATAATGGATTGAATCATATCAGACCCCTTTTCCTGAGCCTGTCCCACTGCTTTTCCTCAAACTAACATATATGCGACTGTGCAGTAACCAACTCGCGTGTATACGCGACTTCCCTTTATGAAACTTGCGTATGAGATTTAGGACACTGAAGTTTTGCATTTTCAAGTCCCTTTGAGTCTGATATGTCTGTATATTGTGCTGTGCCACATCTTTCTGACTCTACTTCCTTCTTCTTCCATATCTTCAAGTGTGACGATGTTTTCTCCTTTTGGTATGGTACCCATACTTTGTTCCTGCATTCCTTTGCTATATGTCCAAGCTTGTTACATGAATAACATCTTACATGTTTCATATTCCTTCTATAGCAATCAACAGCTCTGTGTCCAAACATATTGCAAGTAAAGCAATATCCCTTAAAGTACCTGGAACGTGATGATCTTTCTGAGTGATAGTCTTGAACCATTCTTCTTCTGCATCTGGCTGCAACATGTCCAATATTATGACATACATAACATTCAACATTATTCATTTGAGGAATTGATCGACTATTATTTCCATAGTTAGGAATAAAAGATTTTCTTTGTTGATGGGATTGACTTCTCATCTCCTTGTTGAGAATTTCATATTTTACATTAGAGTCCCTTGTCTTACTTTGTGTATTGGATTCTCCTTCAACAGATTCATGAAAACTAAGAGCCATTTTGATAGCAGGAGACCTTTGACTACTAAGAATATCATCCAAGATCTTAGTACTATCTTGAAATCATAAGAGCTTATCCTTTTCTTCTAAGTTATCTTTAAGAATATTTACCTCAACCTGATGTTGCTCCTCCTTTTCATGATACTGTTTCTTCATGTTTTCTTCAGCTTTCTTTCTTCTTCCAACTGATGTCTTAGTTCAAGAACTTATTTTTCTTGTTTTTCAAGAGCTTGGAGTAGTTCTTTATTCTACCTTTTTTATTCTTCAAGATCTTCTTTTAGCGAGAGGATCGTAGCTTCAAGACTTTCATAGTAACTTGATCTATCTCTGAGTTTCTTGATTGTTGTGCTCCTTTCGTTGACTTTATTTCTTAATGATGTCAATTCATCCTGCAACTTTTGACATTGATCTTCCTTGTCCTTGAATAACTTCCTTACCTTGTTTCATTCCTCTAGTTGAGCTTTTAGTTTGGTAGCTTCTTCTTTGAAGGCGCATTCCCTTTTGTTCAATAGATCTTGTTGATCTCTAATTTTGTCTATAAGCCTTTTAAATTATGCCTCTCTTTGATATCTTTCTTGCTCACCCATAAGAGCAAATTCAGTTGTTTCGCTATCACTTTCATCATATTCAAATGGATGGATAAATGTATCACCAGGGTATAACAAATTCATACCTACTGGTTCTTTTGCTTGTTCATCTTCATTCTGAAGTGATTCTGAATCTGAAGTGCTTCTTCCACATATTCCCCAACCGATTCTCCCACTGTCATAACTCTTCTGAGATGTCTTCTTCTTCTTAGGCACTTTCTTCTTAAGCTTCTTTCCCATTGATCTACGGATCTCCTTCAAGAGATCAAGCTTCTGGCAAAGGACCTGCTCTTATGCCAATTGTTGGAATTAATACTAGGGTGGGGGGGGTGAATCAATATTATTAAATCAATATAACCTTTTCATTTCCATATTAAGATTCATATACACTACTTCAGTTAAGGCAAATCGCGTGTATACGCAACTGTGTGTAATGCAACAAGTGTATATCCAGTAAACTTATGATTCAGTTAGTTGATCCTTAATGAGTGCATCAGAACATTATTAACCATATGAATAGTAAACAGGAGCAGTAAAATAGAACAGATCATCACACACAAAAAGCACACATGAACACCATGATGTAAGGTGGAAACCCAATGTGGATGAAAACCACCTGCTACAAGTCGTCTCAATCTTCTTTTTAATAAGAAACTTCTTTTTACAATAGTTATGTACTGGTGCAGTCTTATACCAGTACACAGACTTATACCTGCAAAAGGCTACAACCTTCTCTTTCTCCAGACTCTCCTGGAAGGGAGCTACAACCCCCTTAGCTTTTGTACTAGCCGATCCATTTACTAGTACGTAGGTGTCAGCCTACTGAAATGCTCCAACCTTTACTCGTTTTCCAGCTGCTACTGGAAGGGAGCTACCACCCCCTTAGATTTTGTACTAGCTGATGTACTAGTACGTAGGTGTCGACCTACAGAAGGCTACAACCTTCTCTTTCTTCCTCCAGGTACCACGTTTCATACATTTTCAAACTGGATACTCCTTAAGCACAATACCATAATCTGAAGGCCACGTTTCATCCAATTTTCATACTGGACCCATCAATATCATTGAAGCACACAATCAATCAACACTAGCATCATCAATATCTGAATCACCAAATATTGAAACACTGAAACTCTGTCAACAAAATGCAGTCACCAGAGCATAGAGCAGAACACTGAACTCTGCAACAATATTTAGAACCAACTGTATCATCAAAAATCATGCATCAGAGTGCATACACTACTTGGAAGTGCCAAACCAGTGTGTATACGTAACTTCACCAAAGTGAACCAGCGTATATGTCATTAATTACTTACTTATAACTTCGCTGCACTTCCTAACTTTGGACATACCCAGATCATTTCATATACAAGGATAATACATATGTTAGCAACCAGATCTAGTCCATCAGATCACATAAAGGTAAGTTATTATGATCCTGATCTATTATAGATCTCATCCATCAACACTGAAGCTAAACACAAGCAACCAAATTGAATATGCAGAATACTGACACTAGTAAACAGTCAACAACAACCAGAACCACTTGTAACTTCAACATCATAGCTCATATGGTATACGCTACTTAGATGTATCCAACCTGCGTATGTACGCGCTTCTATCATAGTCAACCAACGTATACATTTGTAAATATTTATTCATGTGTTGCAGTTATTTCAAACTTAAGTTATACCCAAATCAGAACATTACATGTGTCAGTATACAGATCTAGAATAAACATGATCAAACCATAGAGATGATTCATTCCAAGCCATTAGATCCCGATCTATCCTTAAATATTGTTCTCCATCTACCGCTGAGATTCCTCCTTAGCTCAGATCAAGCAAAGCATCATGAACCCATAACCTGCATACTAGATCTCATACTTCATCAGATATTCAAGACTTTCTCAATATTTTTGCCTAATGATCTTCTTCTCCTTTTATAGTCTTAGGCCTTACTCAATACCATGGTCCAAAACCATTGAGAACCAATACTAAGGACCCAATACCTGGGTTCAACACTTCGGATGCAATACCAAAACCATAGGTCTAAATACCATGGACCCAAAAATAAGCTTTCCCACATATACACGATTTTTCATGCATGAAAGTGCGTGCATACGCATACGCAACTTTTGATCGGTGATCCCGCGTGTATACGTGACTTTGCTGAGAGGAACCTGTATATACCTTATTTTCTTCATTCTTTGTAGTCTGATCATCAACTCCTTGCTACTGACCTGCTGCACTATGATCTGTCATCTGTGTGAGTTGTCATTGTTCATTACATCTGAACTGATTCCTTTGAGCTATTCTGCATCCCATGTATTCTGTCACATCTGATATCTCTTATGTAGATTCATCTAGTTATATATAAGTGAGTTGTTCTTCTACGAGTGTGTTGCCATCAAGTACAACATATGCATCATAATGCCAACATAATCATCTCTTCCATGTCCTCCTAATGAGGTTTGCAGGTACATCATGAAGGCTACCAAGGCAATTATTTTGGCAACAAATGGAAGCATCAAGAAGAATGAAGCCAAGTTTGTGGCAAGAGGATTCTCTTAGGAATGAGGATAAACTTAGCAAGAGTGATTTGTTTTTGAGAGGGGAAAATTGTACATATGTCTAGAACCATGCTAGATTAATGAAAACACTTCTAGTTTAGAGGTAGTAGGCCAACAAGGATGCCATGATGGAGGAATATCAATGATTGTGCTGAAATGTGAAAATAGAGTTAGTGTTGACTTCCAAGTGGATCTACAAGATCAAGTATGTGGTAGATAGCAGTATAGAGAAGTATAAAGAAAGATTCGTGGCAAGAGGGTTCTGTTAGAAAGGGAGATAACTATGAAGAGACATATTCACTAGTCGCCAGGTACACTTCTATTGGAACTATTATTTATATTGCTTATGTTATGGGTTGGAGGTTCCATCGGATGGATGTAAATACCACTTTCTTAAATGGAGTAATTAAGGAAGAAGTGTACATAGAACAACCTCATCACTTTGAGGTACATGAGAGGGAGTCTCATGTTTGTAGACTGAAGAAGGATTTGTATATACTCAAGTAGGCAGCTTGGGCTTGGTATTCTTAGATTGATGTATACTTCATGAGTCTTGGTTTCACCAAGAGTGATGTTAATCCCAAACTTTACTACATGGTTGTTAAAAGTAAACCTATGATCTTGTTATTATATGTTGATGACTTTTTTTTGAAGGAGTAGAAATTCTCACTGATCAATGTAAGAGGGAGTTGACCTCTAAGTTCGAGATGAAGGATATAGGTTTGATGCATTAATTCATGGAATCAGAAGTGTGGAAAAAGTTGGATGAGATATTCCTTAGTCAAGGGAAGTATATTATTACAATCCTTCATAGGTTTGGGATGATTGTCTACAAGTCCATGGCCACTCCTATGGTGATTAATTTAAAGAAGCTGAGAGACTCTAATTCAAACTTAATGGATCCCTCTATGTATACACAATTAATAGGATCCTTGATGTATATTGTTAATACCATACATGATATTTTCTTTACAATTATCATTTTGAGCTAGTTCATGGTGGAACTTAGGCATGTACATTAGATTGTGGCAAAGCATGTGTTGAGATATCTACATGGTACAATCAGTTATGGACTGAGATATGTCTCAAATGGTGAAGTGAAACTGCAATGATACACAACTTCTGATTGGGCAAGAAGTTCCAAAGACAAGAAGAGCACATCATGATGCTTCAATTTGTGTTATGTTATGATATCCTGGATAAGCAAGAAGTAGATATTTGTTGCACTTAGAACTGCAGGGGCTGAGTATATTGCAGCTAGTCTAGCAAGTTGTGAAGCAGTGTGGCTTCAAAAGTTACTCGCAAGATTGTTTGATCAAGTGTTGGAGACGACTGTGATATATTATGACAATCAAAGTTGTGTGAAGCTTTCAGAAAATCCAGTTTTCCATGACAGGTCGAAGCATATTAAGTTCTAGTACCACTACATCCAAGAAATGGTATACAAGGGGGTATTGAGGCTCCAATACATTTCTGCAGATGAGCACGTTGTTGACATTCTCATAAAGCCTTTGTCCTGGATGAAGTTTTTATACTTTAGGGACAAGATTGGAGTGGTTGAGAATGCATCCCTCATTGTGAGGGAGTGTTGATCTTGTTGCATGAGGGCAGGCATTCTCTCTAGGTCAAGGGTATTGGCCATGTGCCATGTAATGTGGTTAGGGAGAATGGTCTAGGTATCATTAGGCCTAGAGTGCTCCCCTGATTAGAAGGATCTTATTATATTGCCAAGGGTTAGTTGATGTAACAACCCTAGGTTAAAGTTTCATGTAATAAAGGACATTAAAGGAAAAAATAATACCAAGGTCATGGGACACGTATTCCAAGTTGAATGAAAGGGAAAAACATTACAGTGGGCATTACTTGTGGTTAATTATTTATTGGTTATGGAAATTGGAATTGGAATTGGCTTTGGAAAAGGAAAAAGACAATAAACAACAATTTAACATATGAAATAAAGGAAACTAAGAGAAAAGGAAGATGAAGAGACAAGATTATGCATGCAAGGGAAAAAAAGAAGAAGAAGGGAGAAAGTATTCAAGAATTCACTTGAGCATTCTCACTTGGACAAGGAGAGAGAAAGAGAGAGAGCACTTGGACACAAGCAAGCAAGCAAGGAAATCAAGGGAGCACAAGAAGAAGTTTGACAACAGTAAGCAAGGGCATAAATCAAGTAAGGAAAGGACAACCAACAAGAGGATTTTGTAGGCAATAGGTTGCATGTTTAATTTTCTTGCTCAGGTGTGAATGCATGCTATATGCATTGGTTTATTGGTCATGTTTGTTGTCATTGGCATGGGTTTTGCCTAGATTAACATTGATTCATACCCTTTCCTTTTCCATTTCCTGGATAACCATCGTATAATGGGTTTTCATTTTGGTTAAGCTTTGGATTGATAGTGAATTTGGATCTGGTTGAGGTGATCTCGGGAAAATACCAAGGGTTGAGGGTGTATATGGTTTCCTCTAGGAAGCTCTTGACAGGTGGGTGGGGACAGGAAAGTTCCTCTAGGTCGGTGAAGAAATCCCAAGGCATCAAAGCTTTTATTGGTTTTAGTGATTTATGGACTAGTTTAGGTGAAATCACGATGGCTTGAGGGTGGAGGTGGTTTAACCTCTAGATTTGTTGGTTGGTTTCGTTTGGTTTATCCCATGTGATCCCATATTCATGCTTGGAACATGGCACAGGATTGATTGCCTGAAAGAGAAACTTAGGTTAGCCCAATCTATGGTCGGGTGGTATGTGGAAGTCCTTGCCTTGGTTAGTACTATGCATATGTTAATATGTGTTATTCTTTGTTGATGATCAATGAACATACGTGTTCATTTATTGATGTTTATATGACTAGTTTGTCATGGCTTCACTCTGGTTAAATGTTGGTTACATGCATGGTATATTTCTTATTATATGATGTGCTCTTGATCTAGATCTAATTCATGGTTTGATCGCTCATGGTTGATTTGTATGAATGCATGTGTTAATCTATGTTTTATTGCAGCTAGTGTGAGAGGGAAACAAGCCTTATTGATGAATATCTGATGAACTAATCAAAACAATGAACAAACTACAAATTCATCACCTACAAGTACCATAGTTACAAAGTGTTTGTATAAATGAATAATTTGGACTGCCAACTTCCTAGGGTCATAACTTTGGTATATGATCTTCATTTAACTATCATAATACCTAGTTTCAAAGATCTCCATGATAAGGCCAAAAGAAAACATGTGAAATTAAAGTTGGCACTTTTGAAGGCTTTCTGTTTTCCCTAAAAATGTCGTTTAGGCCCTCAAAATGGCCATGGAAGTTTAGGACCTAAAAACTGCCAAAAATAGAAAGTTGTGTTAATTTAAGGAAATGAAATTGAAAGGAAATTGTAACAACCCTGGTCAAAATTCCATGTAATAAAGTTAATAAAGGAAAAATAATAACCAAGGTCATGGGACGCTTAGTCCAAGCTAAATTTTGGGCAAAACATCCTAATGTGGGTGTTCATTTGGTTTATTATGGCTAAGGAAATTGGAAAAGACAAACGAAAAGGCTTTGGAAAGGCAAAATGACATTTTTGGTAGTTTATTTATAAAAATAATGGAAATTAGGAGAAAAGGAAGGTGAAAGGTCATAGGTTACATTTGAGGAAGAAAATGAAAGAAAATAATAGAAAATTGAAGAAAATAGAGGCCTCATAAATAAAAAGGCTTATGATGACGAGTTGGTACTTTTTGTTAGTTCAATTTTTGAAACTCTCTCTATTCTCTCTCTCTCACTCTTGGACACTTCGAGTTTTCTTGAAGCACTCTAGCATTGGATCAAGGAAAGGAAAGGAAGAACCAAGAAAGCAAAGATCAAGCAAGGAAGAGCAACATTAAGCAACTACAACGGGATTATTTGCAAGTATCGATTTGCATGTGTTATTTCCTTGCTAGATTTGGCATGCACGGTACATGCATGTTTGTATTTGGTTATCTTGTTGTCATTGGCATGGGTTTTGGCAGGTGTGACAATGTTCTTCAACCTTGCCTTTCCATTTCTGGATTGCCATGGTGAGATGGGTTCTCTTTTATTTGGTTGAGCTGGATAGTCGGATGGTTTCAAAACTAAGTGAGGTGGTCTCTAAAAGAAAGAATGCAAGGCCTAGGAATCCCTGGACCATACTGGGATTGTGGTAAAGCCAGATTTTGTGTGCCTCAGTGGGCCTAGGAATCCTTGACTAGTGAATGACGAGATATACAATAAAGCCTAGAGGTGTGTGCCCTCGATCAGGCCTAGGAATCCTTGATAGGTGAATGACAAGATATAATGTAAATCCTGGAGGGTGGAGTCTTGATTAGGCCTAGGAATCCTCGACCTTTGCATGGTGGGATATACGGTAAAGCCTAGAGACTATGAGACAAGCATATTCCTCACGGTGTAGGTGGAGAAATCTGGTGGCAACCATTGTTGTTTAGGGCCTGGTTATCCGGTGGGGATTGTGGTAAATCTCAAGGAAACTTGGTTTGGTTTGGTTTTGAGTCCCACATCCATGCCTGGAATATGGCATGAGGGTGATTGGCTGAAAGGAAGATTTGGTTCAACCATTTTATGGACGGGTGGTTCGTGGAAGTCCCATTCCTGGTTGGCTTTTGCATTCACTAATAAGAGCTCTTTCTCCTTGGTATTTCATGTGTAAAGGTACTAGCTTATATGTGGATTTTATGGCTATTATATCCTTGTTATTGTTGTTGGTTATATTTATGAGTATGTTTTATGACAGACTTGATGTATGTCTCTCATCATGTTTTGATTAGTAATTGAAAGTATAATTAATACATAGCCTAATAGATGATAATGCAACTATTGTCATTTGGAAACAATGCTTCTTTATGAATATCAGATAAGTATGAGACCCCCATTCTTAGATATGTTGTTATGGCCTATAGATTACATATTCGTGACATGTTTGACGAAATGCTTGTCATGGCTAGTAGGGGTTCAATCAAGTCACTGTTAAATTGTTTGCATTAATACCTTTGATCCAATGCCATTTATCATTTTTGGAAGTTTCATGAAGTTCTGGGCAGTGGCTTGAGTCCTAGACCTAAAAAATTGGCAAAAAATCTGGAGTTGCTCGCTCATAACTAGCTGAAAAATTCCATAGTCATTGGCATGCCCTTGCTATGGTTGCAACTAGAAAGCCTCAATCGCATGCATGGCTTGTCATGGGAGCGGTTGGGGGTCCATATCAATGAAATATCAAGTTGTCTCAGGGGTTGGTGTAATGACCAAAAGTCGTATACGCAACAGAAATATTTAAAACACTTCGAAGACAAAGACATCCATAATAGGACAATAATTCTAAAATGTATATTGTATTAAAAATTTTATGTAGGATGATTACAAATGAGAATGAGGGTCATGTATATATAGCCAGGTAAGTACCCTTTCACGAACAAGCATGTCTATAGAGACATGCTTCTTTGATTAGCTAATTATTATTTAATTACACATTATTATGATTATTATTTATTATCTATTTTTATTTATTTTTGCATAATTTATGTTCATAACATTGCCTTGCCCTTCAAAAAGATTTGTCCTCAAAGCTTATTAATGAAGGATCAGATCTCTTTTACTGTTCAGCATATTTTCTTGTTTATGAGATTTCATATTTATTGATACAAGACAATATGACGTTCTGAGTGATAGACAGAATTGTAGTATTGAAAATGGATCAGACTGTCCTAGATTAACTTTCTATGGAATCTTCTGATCTCTGGGATTTTTTGATGAATTGTTATCATAGGGATGGGTTCTGCAAACTTCATTATTGTTTGGAACATAAATATGTTGTTTGTGCTCTAAATGATACTGATACTTAGATTGATTGGAAAGTCTACTCTTGCAATTCAGATGTCTATAAAAAGCTCGTCAGGTTGGACTCTCCCTTATCATGTTAGTGGTAGTTTACTGATTTCCTTTAGGAATTGTTGTTGAATTGATTATTGAATCCTCATTTGGAGTGTTCATCGTTTGAATGGAAACCTTTGAGTATGTCTTTACTTCAGTGGGATTTGGATTTGACTGAATTGTGAGATTAGTGGAATCGGAGTTTGTTTCTTCAGCTTGGACTGCTACATCTGGGGATTTTGAGGCTTCTTTTGTGACAAGTTCTTTGAATCTATTCTTCAATGATTTCTTATCAGTCTTAAGTTTTTTAATCTCGTTAAGCAGAGTTTGGTTATGATTTTTAGATGTAAAAGTTCTTCCTTTTATGAATTGTTGACCTTGTCATTAGTACCCTTCTCTTTATCTTTTAAGTTTTTAATTTGTTCTAATAATCTTTGATTCGGGATCTTTAAATGTAAATTTTCTTCTCCCTTCTTCGATAGACTCTCAATAAATTTCTTCTTAGAACTTTCATTTTCTTGCTTTAGTTTTTGTTTCTTAACTTGAATTTTTAATTTGTGAAAGTAATTTCTCACTGTGGTTCCTTAGATTCCAAATTTCTTTGTTGCATTCTGTTGATTTTGCATGAAATCGATTTGTGAGATCTTTATATTTCTTCTATGAGGCTTCGCTCTTTTGTTGAAGTTTTGCGACTTCTTCTTTTAATTTTTTAATTTGTGTCTAGGCGTTATCTTGATATTCTTCTAAAGTAAACAATCTTCGACATTTGGGACAAGGTATTGTGCGATTTTTAAAAATCGACAAATACTGATCTTTTGCTCCACAAAATGGACATCTGGTCCAAATGTAGAGTTATGTATAGAATCTATAGTTTCTTTGTTCATCTTTGTTCATCTTCACTAATGAGCTTTCTTTTGTGTTTGTCGCTAATCTTAGGGTTTAAAGGTAACCCCCTTAGCTTTTATTATTAAAAACTTCCTTCTATCCTTTATAAGGTACTCGCTTTAGATTTTTCTATTTAAAATCTTAATAATTATATTTGGAAATATTATAGAATTCCTTTGAATATATATATAATTAATTATTTAAATTAATTATTTAATTAAATAAATAAAATTTATATATATAACTATATCAAGTTCTTAATATATATGCATGTGTGTGTGTGTAACGAGATTCAAATAAGCATGATTTAACCAAAAGGCACATGCATCTGACGTTCCCAGTTCTTAACGCACATCGAGTCAACGTTGGTGTCAACATGGAATATGGTGCAAACAATGGAATTCAATGACAACAAATATGGCAGACATGTAGCAGCAGACGACAACAGTAATGGAAGTCAGTGGACGACAAAGTTTCGACCAGCTGGGTGAACGGATGAAGGATGGACGTGGTTGGGCCTCCGGTGATGGTAGGGGAAATGGGCAATGGTTGCGGTGTGGCAACAATGAAATGAACAATGAATCAGGGTCAGCGATGAAGACAGTGGTTGTGCTATTGGGTCGTTGATGCTTTTGGCTCCCAACAGTTACCTGCAGTAGCTGGCTCCAGATTCGTACGACAAGAAAATAGGTGGCTTAATGAGCAGTGACAACGGTAACCCGTTTGGGTGGACAATAGGGATTTTGTTGCAGTTGCGTAGGTTGGCAGGTTCGACCGTATTGTAATTTCTTTGCCGATGGTGCAGCGTATGGTGGCGGTAACAACCTAAAGAATTCACGATAGTTGGGTCTGACGTTGTCCGCCACACAAATTTTTATTTTTATTTGTTTTATATTTACTCTTTTTTTGTTTTATAAATATGTACTTTTTTCCTTTTTGTACTATTTTTTTTTTTTTTTTCCTTTTATACCTTTCGTGTTAAATATATTTTTCTTTTCGAGATTCTCTTTTTCTTTTCTTTCTTTCCTTTTTCTTCTCTTTTTTTTTAATTAATGATTTTTTTAATGGACAAAGGCCTGATAGTGAAAATAGAGAAGAGGAGAAACTCCCAAATTCTGAGCGAAATGCTTTAATTATATGGCAACAAGGTTGACAAAATGTTGATGGCCAAAGGCTTGGATCGGAGAACGAGGCACTTGTGCAATGGTTGAGCTTACCAAAGGATCGAACGCTCTGATACCAATGTAATGACCAAACGTCATATATGCAACAGAAATATTTAAAATACTTCGAAGACAAGGACATCCATCGTAGGAAAATAATTGTAAAATGTATATTGTATTAAAGAATTGATGTAGGATGATTACAAATGAGAATGAGGGTCTTGTACATATAGCTAGGTAAGTACCCTTTCATGAACATGCATGTCTGTAGAGACATGCCTCTTTGCTTAACTAATTATTATTTAATTACACATTATTATGATTATTACTTATTATCCATTTTTATTTATTTTTACATCATTTATGTTCATAACAGTTGGTCACTTGGTAGGGTTGGTTGGCTCCTAAAGGTTCTGTAGCATGTGTGGAAGGTCAAGTTGGTTTGATTTTGTTAGTTCCACTTCCTTAACTGTACTTGGGGAGTTGAATAATATCATAGTAGTCTCTGATCACATGTTTACCCTAGCAGACCATTTAACTCGAGTAAATGTGGGAGGAGTGTGTTACTCCTTGGCACTTTTCAAGTCTCTCTATTTTCCCTAAAAATGTCGTTTATGCCCTCAAAATGGCCTGAGAAGTTTAGGACTTGAAAATTGCCAAAAATAGAAAGTTGTGTTAATTTAAGGAAACAAAACTGAAAGAAAATAGTGTTGGGTCAAATTAGGCTAATAACAATGTGATCATGTGTCAAAGGGTGTTGCAGTTAGTTATGGACATGTCAACCCCATTTTCCATAAGTGTATCTTGGAAATCAGGTCATTGTAGGTATCAAATTATGACTGTCCATTTCACTTAAAAATCCCCTTTTGATTATCATTTTTTACCATTTAACCTTCATATTCCAGCTATAATCGTTAGAAACTAAATGATATGATGTCATTATCATTATTTTTAGCTTGAAATTAATTTTTGAAATTATTGTGTTAAAAATGACATTTTCCATAAAATTACAAGAAGTTGTAACTTCTTTAATTGCTCCATGGTTTGACATGTTGCATAACAGGTTGGCGAATTTGAAGATTGTGGGCCTAAATTTAAATTTACATGGATGGTGGATTACCTATACACTTTCGAATTTGAAGAAAATAGGTGTCTCGTCAACACTGGTCAAACACAACCACTCCAGCAGAATTTCCAGATTTTGTGAATAAAATAATTTCTATCTTGAGAATTTTTGCATAAATGAAGGAACTGATCTAATTTCAACCTTCTTGGATGTAATTAATAGAATTTTGTTAGGATAATATGGAGGAGGAATAGCTTCTTTTGTTATAGGATTTGTGATATATAACCTATGAGGAAAGACTATGTTTCTACTATATTTTGGACACATGAAAGTACAATTTATGCATTTTTAATTCCAGACTTAATACAGACTTCACTATCAAGTTTATGCCTTCAGATCCAATAGTCACATTCTTCTAAATCGTTTTTAGTGTGCTTGTGTAGTGTTGAAGGGCCCTCATCACTACTCTAGTACACTTTGTCATCAAGTTTCTTTACTAGTTTCATAGATAGATTTAAAACTCAGAGATTATTTTATGTGTTGTGAGGTTATGTGATTGCAGTTGTTAATTGGAAAGGATTTGTATTCGTTGTGGAAAGAGCATTGTAAAAGGACTCAACCAATACTAATCTTGAAGATTGACATATATATGCTTGTTGTTGTATAATTTCGATATTTGCTTATTAGCTTTAATTTCAAAGATAGTTCATGGTTTGATTTCCAAGTGATTCAGATCTGTAATTGTTAAATTCAATTTGCAGTTAGATAAGTGATTCTTGTAAGAGATTCAACTGTCATTGGTTTGCAACGTTACTTATCTTATTTGTTGCTTGGATTAGTTAGGTGTTGAAATTGCTTTTAACTGTTATGATCCAAGGATTGGAAAGGATTCTATTAAGTAAGATTCTTGTAAGGGAATGATATGATATTTAACTAGTCATTAATACTCCGTTTTGTTACTTAGACAATCAGAATTTCATTAGATTTGTTTTAATCTAAATTGATGCTTAAGTGTTTGAAAAGACAAGGAAGAATCTCTTGTAAGAGAGTATTATTAATCTCATTTCACTAGGCTATCATTAGAACCTTATATCCTTCTAGATCTATATACATTAGATGAGTTCCTCTAAGTGTACTTTCCCGGGTTGATAAAGGAATTAAGAGCTTAACTTACCTTAATAAGTAAAGACCAAACATTTTGGCGCCATTGCCAAGGAGGTGCAACTAGAAATATTTAGAAAAAAATTCTAAAAAACACTTAAAATCAACAAAACAACAAAAACATAGATTTAAATTTAATTTTTAGTCATGTTTATTTATGTCTAGATTTAGGGATGAGAAAGGAAGATTCACAAAAACCCCCCAACCAACAACTAACTCACCATTACGAGCAGAACCATTAGAAAGGATTAAGTACACAACACCAACTGGAAAAGTTATTGTGGAAAAACTTGAGGAAAAACAAAGATCAGGCTAAAGACTTACTCTCGTTGAAAGACAAATCCTACTAGCTCATGAGGCAAAGAAAAGATATGTACCTGAGACTTCTACAGTAGGGAAACTAAAAGAGAGTAGTACAAGAATCCAACAGTCTATCTTTGAACAGATTTTCCCTCAAGAACTAAAACAAGAAGAAGAGGTAGAAACCTTAGACAAATCACAAATCACAATGGCTGAAGACGGAGGATCTAGAGGACATACTACAGAACAACTAAGAGAGTATGAGAGACAAACAGAAGAAAAAGAGAGAATGAAGAAAAACAAGGAAATGATACTCTGTTTGGAGGAAATCCAAATCAACCTGAGACAAAGGAATCCACATTTAAATTTCCAATTCAAGATAGAGGAGAGTATATGGATGAAGAAATTAAAATGAAAAATATATTGCCATATGTATTACCAAACTTTTATGGTGTGGCATTTGAAGACCCTGACTCGCTTTTGTTCGAATTTGACATAGTATGCCGAACCTATGCATATACCAATGATGCACATAGAATTTGACTTTTTCCTGCTACGTTAAAAGCAACAGCACTTAGGTGGTTCATGGGATTAGGTGAACATTCAGTCACTGATTGGAATGACACGAGAAAAATCTTTTTGAAGAAGTATCAACATTACTATCGATCAAAAGAAAAATATTTTTGAAGAAGTATCAACCTTACTGTCGATCAAAAGATTCTAAAGACGACATTTTTAGAATGAATCAACAAGAATATGAGACCTTAGAGGAATACTTGGAAAGATTCTCATATAATCTACAAAAATAAAAACATAGAACCATGTATGTTGATCTTATTCGAACAATATTTCATAAGGGCATTCGGGATGAGTATCTAGATGACCTCAATCTCATGGGTAAAGGGGACATTTCTAATTTATCTTTTGATGAGATTGTTGACTTATGTCAAGAGTACTCCAAAAGTAGGGCAAGAAATCGAAAAAGAGCTATGACATCTAAGATCACTAAATTTGCTACAGGAAATATTACTAGAGTTGAACTAGGCAATCTATTTGAAGATTTCAAAATAGACCTTTTAAGCACCTTGGGGAATCAAATAGACATTAAAAACAAAGAAAAGACAAGATGAACAAGAACAAGTTTTATCTATATTCTATCCCAAATGCAGATGAAAACATGCTTTGAAAGAATGTCCTTTAGATAATGTGTAGATTTGTGGGTTTTGTACAAAAAATTATGACACTAAGGATTGCACAAAGATGAAAATTTTGCAGAATTATAATTTGGAAGCCAATGCAAAAATGGAGAACATGTATTTCATGGGAGCTAGAAGGCCATGGCAGCCAAGACCTCTAGGTATGTATCAAAATCCAAATCCAGCAAATTATAACATTCTTGTTCAAAATTCTTGGAATGTTCCTATGCCTTGGCAAAATTTGTTTAATCAACAACAACGAACATATCCACAACGGGATGGAAATGATATTCTTATCCTCTACTCACAACAACCTCAGCAATATCAGCAACCATTTGCTCAACCGTATCCCCAACACTATCAGCAACAATATTCTCAGCCATGTCCACAACAATACCCTCAGCAACCAGTTGCTTATCAACAGCAAAATCCTCAACAAATCTTACCTACTCCTCCACAAATAAATTCACCACAGTTACAATTACCATCCGACCAACCTCCTAAACCCACATATCTACCAGCTCAACCCATAGCTAACCTAAATAACCAAATAGATAGACCAGCTTATGGCGTGGATGAAGGACCCTTTTACCCAACTCTGCCATTGCAAAACATTGAACTAAGGTCGGGTCAAACTCTGCAAAAAGAACCTCCACCCACTACAATGCAATCATAAAAAGAGAGTCAAATTGATGAACAAGAAAAACCAACATGCAGTAAACAAAATGACCCAACACAAAACAATTTAGAACAGGGTCAACAAATCAAAACGCTACCATCACCTCCATTTCCAGAACGATTACTTCAACCAAACTTACCCACACCATTGCCACAATTCGATGTTCTTGATGAATTGAGAAATGTGTATGTCAAAGTACCATTACTCCAGGCAATCAAGGATATTCCCATTTATACCAAATTCATTAAAGAGCTCTGACTCAAAAAGCCTGCAAAGAAAATATTTGATCCAAAAACAATACATATTATTGGAAATTTAGCTGGCCCGATGTCAAATATCATATCCATGGAAAAATACGTTGACCCATGCATACCTAGAGTCACATCAATTATCAACAAAATTTCAAATCCAAACACTCTGATTGATTTAGGAGTTGCAATAAATGTAATGACATTGAACAAAATGAAAGCTTTGCAGCTAACAAATTTACAGTCAACCCTGATTGTTTTGGAATTAGCAGATCCCTCTAAAGTCATTCTTGAAGGGGTACTGGAAGACATAATTGTTTCACTGGACTCTTGGGAGTATCCAGTTGATTTCTTAGTACTCCAGCCAAAATCCAATTTAGGAGGACACCCACTCATACTTGGTAGACCATGGTTGGCAACTGCTTATGCATTCATTGGGTGTAGATCTGGTAACATGATCATTTCTAGAGGCACGGAGAGAAAACAACTTACCTTGTACCCATCAGCACAAGCCCCAACAGTAACACAAAACCTATGGCTTGATGACAAATACAATGATAAGGAAGAAATATACTCAGTTTTAAGCATCAATCAAATATATGATATCGAGGAGAAAAGCAATGAAGATTTAGTGGAAATGTTTATCTCTAAACCTGATGTTTCAGAAGAGTTGAGAAATGAACAATACACTGCTGCAGATCAAATATTGGCACAAAGCTTTTAGGAAACTTATACCATGTATTCTTTGAAAACATTATTTGAAGAGATCTTTCCAATCAACTCCATTACAAACACACAAAGCAAGAATATAGAAATCAGCCCAAGAAAAACATTGAACATTGGGGCATTTCTAGGAACACCTTAGGAAAGGAAATTGCTTGATTTGCTTACCAAATACCAAAAGGCATTCACTTGGGACTACACTTACATGCAGGGAATTCACCCAGAAACATTCACTCACCATATCTATACAGACACTAGTATTCAACCAGTGAGGCAGCCACAGAGATGGATGAACCCCATGCTCAAAGAGATTGTAAGAGATGAATTGCAGAAGTTACTAAAAGTAAAGTTTATATACCCCATTTTTGATAGCCAATGGGTATCTTCGTTAGTAATAGTTCCCAAGAAAAATGGTAAGTGGCAAGTTTGTGTTGACTATCAAGAACTTAATAAGGCCACCCTTAAAGATTATTTTCTACTGCCATTTATTGACCAAGTTTTGGATACATTAGCTGAAAAAATGTCATTTTCCTTTCTATATGGTTTTAGTGGCTACAATCAGATCAGCATAGCCTCAGAAGACCAAGACAAAACAACATTTACCTATCCTTGGGGCACGTACGCTTACAATGTACTACCATTTGGCTTGTGCAATGCTCCAAAAACATTTCAAAGAGAAGTATTAGCAATTTTTGTTGATTTGGTCCATGAATGTGTTGAGGTATATATGGATGATTTTTCGGTATATGGAGATTCCTTTGACAATTCTTTGCAAAATCTAGAGAATGCTTTACAACAATGTATAGAAACAAACTTGTCTATAAGCAATGAAAAATGTTATATGATGATGAATTAGGGAATAGTCTTAGGACATCATATTTCTCCCGAGGGAATCAAGGTAGATCAAACCAAAATACAAATTATTTTCGAATTTCCAATTCCAACAAATCAAAAAGATGTAAGAAGCTTTCTTGGTTATAAAAGCTATTATCGGATATTTATTGAAAATTTTGGTAGGATGGCTTTTCCTTTGTTTAAACTTCTTGCAAAAGATGTATCCTTGCTTTTGAGAAAATGAAAGAGAAACTAAGCACTGCTCCAATTTTAAGGGGACCCAATTGGACTTTACCTTTTCACATCTCAACTGATGCATCTGATACATCAGTAGGGGCTTCATTAGGGCAGAAAGAAGATGCTTTAAATTATGCCATTTACTTTATTAGTAAAAATTTGACTCCTGCTGAACTCAACTACACAGTAACAAAAAAGGAAATGCTTGCAATTATACATGCAGTGAACAAATTTTGTCACTACATAACTGGATATGAAGTCCTCATTCACACTGACCACTCAACCATTAGATACTTAATGAACAAACTTATTACTAATGGTAGGATCACCAGATGGTTACTCTTACTGCAAGAATTTAATCTCGCCATACTGGACAGGCCAGCGAAAGACAACCAGGTAGTAGATTACTTTACTAGACTACAAAATCCAGGTGAAGTTGTCCAAGTTGAAGATTCATTTCCTGATGAACACTTGTTTTAAATTTCAATGTTAACTCCATGGTATGTTGATTTAGCTAATTATTTGTCCACAAGAAAAGTACCTCCATCTTTGAGTTCAAATAAGAAGAAAAGACTCATCAAACAAAGCGCAAGATATTCATGGGTTAATGGTGATTTGTTTTACACTGGTTATGATACGATCATTAGAAGATGCATAAGAGAGGATGAAATTATTGATATACTAACATCATGCCATGATCAACCTTGTGGTGGCCATTTTGCAGCTAAGAGGACAACACACAAAATTCTTAGCCTTGGCTACTATTGGCCATCAATTTTCAAAAATTCAAAGAAGTATGTAAGAAGTTGTGATAGCTGCCAACACATGGGCAGACCAACCACCTCCGATGAGATGCCACTACAACACAAGTACATTTAGAGCCATTTGAAAAATGGGCTCTTGAGTTTGTTGGACCCATCAATCACCATCCAAAGGTAAGAAGTACATTCTTGTATATAACGATTATGTGACTAAATGGGTTGAAGCAAAGGGACTTGTAAGGGCAATTGAACAAATAGTAGTCAATTTCCTTTTCGAAGAAATCTTTGTTAGATATGGAGTGCCTAGAGAGATAGTAATCGACCAAGGGAGTCAATTCACTTCTAGACCGGTTCAAGAAATTACTGAAAAGTATGAAATCAAACACAGAAGGAGTACACCCTACCATCTGTAGGCCAATGGCCAAGTGGAATCTACAAACAAGACACTAGAAGGGATCAAGACAAAAACAGTGGCAACAAACAAGAAGGATTGGGCAGACAAGCTCAATGAAGCACTCTGGGCATATAGAATCACCTAGAAAAACACAACAGGGTTTACACCTTATCATCTAGTGTATGGCAAAGAAGTCGTGCTGCCAATAGAATTTCAAATACATACATACAAACTGGTTACAGACCTAGGAATAGATCTCTCTTAAGCTCAGCAAGAAAGAATCATGTAATTAAATCAGCTGGATGAGATGAGACTGCAAGCAGTGGATAGGACAACAATGATACAACAACAAAGGATCCAATGGCATGATAAATTAATTAAGAAGAAAGAATTTCAATTTGGTGACTGGGCATTACCTTTGACTCAAAATTCAAAGACTACAAAGCCAAATTTACAACCCATTGGATGGGCCCTTATAAAATCATTGAAGTCTTTGAGAATGGATCATTCAAACTCACCACAATTGACCAGGAAGGACAAACATATCTAGTAAATGGACACAGGCTCAAGATCTATCATAAGCCTGTCAGCAAATAGGATTTCAAGGAGACAATATCACAGCAAAAGGAGGTACAGATAGTACAACAGTCAACTGTAATATCTAAGCCTTAAGCATTTTTTTTTTAAAGTAAAAAAAACACAAAAACAAAACAAAACAAAAAATAATCAAAAATAAAAAAACATAATAATGTTTAGGTATGAAAACCATATATAGCATACTCTAAACATGAATTCTTACGAGAAAACAAAGCAATTGGCTTGTAAGAATTCTCTTTCATTCAGTTTGATGTTCAAAATAAAATCATTTTCCAATTTCAATCTCAGAAAAATGACTTGGGGACAAGTCAAAACATTAGTAGGGGAGGAGAAAGTCTGAACTTCTTCATGCTTTCATCTCCTTAATTTCATTTCCAATAGAAGAAGAGATTTGTCTTTACATTTTCTAATGGATTCTCAACAAGAAATGATTCTTGTTCAGTATTTGATCAGACTTTAAACATATCTCAGAAAGGGACATGTTATCTATAAATTTTCATTTTTCAAAAAGGGACCACCTGTTATCTATAAATTCTCATTTTTTAGAAAGGGACCTCTTATCTACAAATTCTCATTCTTAGAAAAGGAACCTGTTCTATGCACATTATCATAATGGGATCTGTTAAGAGAAATATTGCATCTGCAAAGAAGAAGACTGCACCTAAGAAGAAAAAGATTGCAAAGAGGAAGACTGGACTACACCTAAGGAAAAGAGACTACACTTAAGAGAGAAATGGACACCATCAACATTCTGCTATGCCTGAACATATCAAACAACGAAAGCTAGCTTCCAAACAAAGAAATATCAGAGGGCTGTAAGAATTTTCATTTTAATAATTTTAATTTCTTTTATTAATTCCAAGTTTTAAATAGTGGTTTATGATGATTATTGATTTTAGTTTCTAATATCTAGTCTATCCTATACCATACATGCCTATTTTTATATCCTGTAGGAGTCATGTCTACTCTTAAAAACTAGATTTTCTATCATGTACATGCATTTCTAGTTACATTAGTCCTATTTTGCATCCTATACATATCCCTAAACCTGATTCTTAAAGCCTATCTTTTATCCTGTACATACATTTCTAATCCAACATTCAACCTACAGTCATAAGTACCAACAGACCTACTAAAACTAAGCATGCATACTCAGAACCAATTAAGTCGACAACTACATATTAGAAGCCATCAATTAGTAGCTGCAGATTCCAATTTTGAAAGATGGGATAAGGACACGAAGATGAAGGATTTATAAATTTTATGGTTTTCAACCTAAATTTTTTTAAATCTAGAACATAAAATATATTTGATAAGACAAAGGGTATGTTATCATAATGAGGATTAACAATTAGTTCAGAGAAATCATAATGACCCGATGCCCTCACGATCTGAAGATGCCATAATGATCCGTAGCCTCACGATTGTAGCAAAGGGCTTGCACCATACCCAATTTCATCATTCCAAGACTGCTGCCAGGACTGCTCAGGACGTCATTAAAAATCCCTGTGTAAGGAACTGAAAGATTATCTTTGAAGTATCTGCTGCGTGAAGGGATCGAGGGTTTGTTGCATAATCAAGTGTTGTATGGAGGCAGCAAGGTTCATT